>JAIOUR011483342.1:0-12879 GCA_020711275.1 Calotes versicolor
GGCGTAAACTTTCATGGGCATCAGAGGAAGGCTTTGTTAACTTCTGCTACAACAGATTAATGATGACAGCTGCTAGAAAGTAGATCAATATGAATTCAGAATTTGACTTGAGCCCTGTCATTTCTTTTTCTAAAAACACAGTGGGAATACATGTCAGGCAAAGTTGGAGAATAGCAAGAATATTAAAGAAATTAGATAAAAACATGTCAAGCTTGTACTCAACCTTATCACTGCTAACATAAGGGGAGAGGGGAAAGAAAGCAGACTTTTAAGAAATAGTTCGCATAAGCACAACATTTAAAACTCCTGTTTAAAAGAATACATTTGAGTTTAAAAGAATACATTTGAGATACAGTAGGTAGGAAAAAATGAGTGCCAAATGAAAAATTAAGATGAATATGAAAACCTACAACATTGAGAGAATTTTGACTGTTTTATAAGTGAAGGTACATAGCTCAACTTCAATTAGCTATGTCTGTATACATATTAAAAAGATATGACATAACTATAGCTCAAGGTGGCTAAAAATCAAGATGTATAAGATAAACTACCATTAATGAGATTAGCCAAACACTGTAATTTTGTATAGATAATATAATTATATATTATATAATTATATATTATATAATTATATTATATTATGTTATATTATAGTATATTACATAATACTGTATATATAATTTATATAATTTATTTTATTATATTTTATATTACACTATATATATTATAGATATAAATTACTGTATATATAATATAATATAATATAATATAATATAATATAATATAATATAATATAATATAATATAATATAATATAATATAATATAATATAATATAATATAATATAATATAATATAGGAAAGTAATCCCAGCACTCATAGGTACATATAATTGTTCATATTATACTGCTCTCAAACACCTTGTATCTTGTGTCATAATGCACACATTTTACTGCTTCGGCCAGAATCCTGTTCGCTGTGCGCCATTTGCAGACCAGTCTGCTCTCTGTGTGGATCCATTTCCCCCACCACTTGCTCAAGGGGAAATTCACAAACCTCTGGTGTCAGTGGAAAGCCCTATTGTTTCCAAAGGGGCTCTCTCCGGCTTGTGTAAATGCAAGCCGGAGATTGCTGGAGCAAAGGGAGAGGGCTCTACCTGTGGAGCCATTATGTTCTGTATTTGCAAACATCATTCTGCCTTTTGTGTTTAACTCTATAGGGACACTTCTTTCATATAAACCACAATATGTCTTGAGAGACGTTCTGAAAAGTGTCCTGTAAGACAGAAACCTCCAGCTTCACCACTTTTAATTAGCTACATTTCTTGATCATTATATTCTCACAGTGCTGAATACTGATTGATTTCCTCCTGTATTCTGCACTCATCAAGTTGGCTTGGCAGTGTATTCCATGCAAAGAAACCTCTAGGAAAAAACAGTGCATGGAGATACCAGGGATACCAGGAATAATGAAATAATCTTAATATGATCACCACATTTATTTGACATATGCAAAGCAGTGGATCAGAAATGAATGATCGTGTCACTATTCAAAATGAAGGCCTGGGAAGAGTACAGAATGAATTCCAGAATCTGGGACTGGAGGAACCAGGTCCAACACACACACACACACACACACGTGTGCGCACACGCACACACGCACACGCACACAAGATTGAAAAACTGATGCAACATGTTACTATAAGCTTCTGAATATTATGGTGTTATGAGGGCAGAAAAGGTTACATAAATGTACCTAGACAGATATACCTGAGTGTGCCAGGTACCTACATGTTCCCTGAAATCATTCCTTTCTTAATGATACACGAAGGCAGATAAACTATCAGGACAGAGATCTACAAGGAAGAGGGTACAGACAGCAACAATGAACCTTACCGTAACAGACTCCAGCTTTTGTTTGACCTTCTGCATCCTCATCGATACTCTTGCAAAACTTGCAAACTGATCAGCTGGAGACAGCATGGAATCTCTCGGTACAGAAAGACCAGCAGAATGGTCAAGCATTTGTGGGCCTCTGGATGATCTGGATAAACGTAGCCCATTAAAATCTTTTGCCAGCTCAGTATCCTGCTGGGCCACTGCAGAAGTAAGAACGTTTGAATAAGATGACAATTAGTCCACATGGAAAAACTGAGCAAATCCAAGAGAACAATGGGGCAGAGAAGACACAAAAATAGCCTACAGATGCAGCAGACAAAAGGTTTATGTCCATATTGCTCATTCATTGCTTTTTTTGTACATAAAGGTTAAGTGCAAGCAATTGAGGACCTGTGGAGGACAGGAGGGCCTGGCGTGCTGTGGTCCATGAGGTCGTAAAGAGTCAGACTTGACTGTGCGACTGAACAACAGGAACTGAGACTATGAGGACACAGACTGGCCTCCAGAAAGACCTTGCCCAGCTGTAAGGAAACCAGTTTGTGCTTTAGGTTTTAAACTAAGCACTGTGTGTCAACTACTGTAGTTCAGGCAGCATGTCCAGTTAGAGCTCACCTCTTGTGTTTTCATTCCATTAGCCTGTTTCTTGCATTACAGACTGCTGGAAAGAATACAACAGTCTATTATCCCTTATTTCATTTGTTTTATTTACAGAATTTTTTAGCCGCCCCATTACCAATTGGTTTCTGGGCGGCTTAAAAGCATAATAAAACTATTTAAAACATTATAAAAGCATACAATTAAAATACAATTAAAAATACAATTAAAATACAATTCTCTGTTCCTACTAGATTCTCCTCTCAGTACTCTGGTATTCTATTGATAATAAACTTATTTGGGTTCTCCCTAAGATTTTTCTTCCTAAGTAACTGATAAAGCAACCCACAACAACAACAAAAAAAGAAGCAGCTTCCAATAATGGAAGGCCTCATCTTGCCAGGAAGGTTTAAAAGCACAAACCAAATGAAAAGAAACTTCAGGCAAGACCTTTGTTCAGGGTCTACTACATTCTCCTCAGTAAGCTGCATTCAGAAGGCTGATTGCCAGGTACTATTAAAAGGTGGTCTACCTCTCTTTAACTACAAGACTGTCCCAAGGCTTCTCGTGTTCTTGAGCAGAGAGCTGCAATGTCAAATGTAACTTCCAATCATCTATAACAGAAATGCTCAAGACCACCCATTATTTAGGGAAGCCACCAATGGGTAACTGGGCAAAGAATCCCGAGGGACAAAAATGGGATATGGATTTGCTTGATTTAAAATAAAAAACACCCTCAACTCTTTTGAAAGAGAAACAGATTGATATTATATACACTCATTTTATAATGGTAAGAGATATACAGGGCTTTGGCTGGCTGACCAAGCCAAAAAAATGTCGTTATCTATCTTCTCCCCATTGCGGCCATGAAGGAGGGAAGTATCTCTTGGCAAAAGCAAAGAGAGCCACTATCCACCTTTCCCGGTGAAAAAGGACAGCATAGCATGGCACTGGCTTCAGTCCATGCTCAGCAAAATGGCTGTAGCACAGTGGTTCCCAACCTGTGGTCTGTGGACCACCAGTGGTCCGCAGGAGCAAAAATATGGTCTGTGAACAATTTCGAATTTCTCAACATTAAAAGCACTTGTGGAGGATAAGAAATATGATGCTATTAGGGAAAGCATACAAGAAGCCATCAGATTACATCTACAGATGTTGATTGATGAATTCAATCGTTACTTCCCAGAATATACTGAAACAGAATCTAAAGTTGATCAGAAACTGATTTGCAACCCTTTTAACATAGATGCTGGAGAAGTTATAGAAGAAATCCAGGAAGATCTCATTGAATTTCAAAATGATAGAAACGAAATATGCATTTGAATCTAATTCATTTGAGAAGTTTTGGTGTGAAAAATCAATTTCTTACACCAAAATTCGAGAAATCGCCTTGCGCTATCTTATGTTTTTCTCAACAACTTATTTATGCGAACAAGGGTTTTCTGTGACTAAAAACAAGGCCAGGAATCAATTGAAAGCAGGTGACGATTTGCGTGTAGCTTTGAGCAACAATATTAGTCTAAGGATTACTGAACTTGTGCACAAGATGCAAGCTCAAAAATCACATTGATTCAAAACCTGGTTTACATTTTCTATATAAAAAATTGTTTTGTTATGTTTTCTATTAAAATAATACTGTTGTGCATGTTCCTATTGTTTTGATTGAGTATTTGATTAAAGTTTATGTTCAGATTATTCAGTTGGTTTTTATTTTTGTTTTTGGTACATCGTGGTCCCTGCCAACAACAAAGTAATCAAAGTGGTCCCTGGTCAAGAAAAGGTTACACATCAGAGGACGACATCAGCCCTTACCACAGCAAGGATGTAGGATCTGTAGATATGAGCAGGGGCAAGGCAAGGATGCCAGGATGTACATATGAGCAGAGACAAATTACCTTTATAATCATAGATGTATACAAGTATTGGCTGGTTTTCACCAAAAGCACAGAATGACACCATATGTTCATGTGGATGAAAAGCGACATCACGAAGAGGAGATGTGAAAGCAAGATCTGAGTACACGGCTACTTGATCACCTAAAAAGAGGGAAAGTGGCAAGCAGCTTTTATTTCAGAAACAGTTTTTAGTGAAACCCACTCAAATGCATCCCCAAATTAAGGAACTGTCCCCAACCTATCTGAACATTCAAGTGAAATATCCTGAATTTACTCACTTCTCTCTTTCTTCTCTGAATTTAAGAAAAATATTTAACTTTTCATCTGTTGTTTTAATAATTCTTCAGCCACACACAGACATTTTACAAGAATATACTATAGGTTGAAGAACATGTCACAACACTGATAAAGGTAATGGGAGAAGACAGTGGCTGAAATTGTACTGTTTAATAAGTCCAATGAATTGACAAAACTGATGAAGATGATTCACCAAATTCCCAATGATAGTCGTGATTTACTATAGCAAGCAACAGGATTTCAAGGAATGAATGTATATAAGAAGGCCTTAATATGACTGTACAAAATAGAACACAGCAAAATGGAATCAAGGGAAGAGAGCTCTGAAAATGTCTGCCAGACAATACTGATCTAAACAAACTAATAGCCTGACAGAATATTAATAGAATCATAGAATTGAAAGAAATCTCAAGGACCATCCAGTTCAGTAGGAACCCCTTCACAGTAGCCCCAGCAGATGTCCATCTAGTCTCTATTTAAAAAACCTCCAAAGACAGAGAGTCCTTCACCCTCCGTGGCAGCTTGTTCCACTGCTGAACAGCTCTAACCGTCATGAAGTGCTTCCTAATGTTCAAATTGAGTATCTTTTCCTATAGTTTGAACCCACTAGCTATAGTTTGAACCTACTAGTCCTAGTCTCTGAAGCTATTGAAAACAAACCTGTCCCCTCTTTGATATTACATCCTTTCATGTATCTAAACATGGCTATCATATCCCCTTCCCAACTTTGTGAGGTAAACATTCCCAGCTCCCTAAGCCACTCTTCATAAGACATTTCCAGACCTTTAACCATTCTGGTTGCCCTCAAGAAATTTTCACTTCTTTCCAACTCCCTTGTTATCTTTCGTTAAAGCATATGCTTTAGCTCCAGATATTATTACAATTTCTAAAATACTTCAGTACTCTCTAAACAGATTAACATTTTATTAGTCATATTTTCACTCACCTATAATTTCTACACCTCATTATAGCTTACTGTTAACTACATAACTATGTTTACTTACTGTTTATTAAACTATTCCCACTATGTCACTGCAAAGCACTCTAAACTTTCTTCCCTATTCATACTACTTCAAAAGGGTTCGTGGAATTCTTGCAGATGCATTTAATGCATGGAAAAGCAGAAATCCTCCATGTATTAAATGCACCTGCATACACACATTTTCCTAGATATGGATTAGTCAAATCTATATGATGAAGAAGCCACAACAATTCTTTTGTTCATGAGAACTGGAAGGTACAGCTATAATCTTAAAAACTGCTGGTTTAAGTCTGTGAAGATTCTCAGTTATCCAAGTGAAGTTATCTGGAAGCTGAGTCATGGCAACTGGACTTATTTTCTTGTTAGGTTGAAACATTTTGCTACTCATCCAAGGACAGTATATACTCGAGTATAAGTCTAGTTTTTCAGACCACTTTTAAGGGTTGAAAAAGCCCCCCTCGACTTATACTTGGGCCGGTAATAATAAGTCACCTATGTGTTCTCCAATGATTTTTAAAGACAAAAATAGGTTCCTTGACTTACTCGGATCAACTTGTACTCGAGTACAGATGGGTAGCTTCTTCAGTATGTGGATGATTGGTAGGAGAAACCTGGTTTATCTTCCACATTGCTTTCATTTCCCCCTGGTCTGAATGAGTTCATTAGATGAACAACGGCAGTGTGTTTTTTATAAATTATCTCACTATATCCCACAATTCTCTCTGTTGTTATTACCCCACTCCCAAGGGTAATACAATTCATTTTCTTGTAACTTGGTCTTTAAGAATCTTTTCATACAGTATTCCTTAAGATTTGCTTGTCTCTGAATCAAGCATAAGAGCAATCATTTTCTTAAAACAGAAAGTGGCATCAATCAAAAAGCTTTGGGGGCACAGAAGTGAAGTGAAAGGAAAAAGACTGAGATCCATGACTTAAACTGTTTTGAAGTGTACAAACCCACAATTTTAAATTAGATAGCCTGTATTTTTAAATTGGCATAAATTGAGCTGAAAAATCCTTTAAAAACCCTTTAAAACCCTTTAAAACCCTATAAATGAAAAACTTGACCAGATGAGCTCATGTACCTGTCTCTGCATTCCAGACATAGGCTTTGCCATCTTCACTTCCAGAAAAAAGGAATGTTCCACAAGGTGTTAAGGTACTGGAAATTTTCTCTCGATAGTTTGTTGCACCAATGCATTTCTTTGTGGCCAAGCTGAAAAGTGTTTTAAAAATTTTCTGAATATATCTACTGCTTCTAGTACATCATTTTGAGAGCTAGATAACTGGAATTATCAGCGGAACATTAACTTCAACATGAGCTTTAACTCTAACGGTAAAACAACATTCTTACTATTCTTGGAACACTGCTTGCTAGAGATGGGTGGTTATGAAATAAAATGGGTTTCATAAGTTTCCAAACCAAATTGGGCTTGGAACCGCCCCACCCTTTTTGCCCTGCGAGAGTCAGTCTCTTACATTTTTGTGTGTAGAGCTCGGACTTCCAACCCAGAAAGAGGCTGCCAGCACGTCGTTTGACAGTGTCCAATCAGGAGCTGAGCAGGGACGAGCATCATCCTGCCTCAGCTCTTGACTGGAGACTGTCAAATGATGTACCGGCAGCCTCCCTCCAGGTGAGATGTCCAAGCCCCATGTGGACTGAAAAGGTAGGAGACTGGCTCTCGCAAGGCAAAATGGATGAGGTGGTTCTGAGCCCAATTTGGTTCAGAACCTTACAAAACCCATTTTGTTTCATAAAAGCCCATCTTAACCGCTCTCTGCTAGCTAACAAAGCCAATACAGAAATATCCATCAAAGGACTCCTACCCCTGAAATTGTTTTGAAAGACAAAGCTTCAAGGAAACACTAGCATCTATATATATGAAAAGAGAAGACCTGCTGACTGACTATTGACTCATTAACACCCAGACCACACACTTGGACTTAGAGAGCTGAAATTTTCCACGCAGCTTATCTTTATGATGTAGACAAGGAATAAGGCTGGATTTCTCAAAATTCCCACAGGAAGGGGAATAAAGAGGATTTATATTTTCCCTTTTAAATTGCCCTTTCCCCATAACTATAAAATGACTGATGAGGCATTCCTGGGCGGCCATCTTAGCTCCTGCTCCATGCAGTGTGAGCCACCAACTGGAAGGGTTAGAGCTGGAAATTCAGATTAACAATCACCAATTGAGGGACTGTGCATCACAAAGTGGATCAGCAGCAGAGCCAAGAACATATATCAAAGTGAGAATGGGTCCTCTTTTAAGGCAGGAGCAGTGGGGAGGCCTTCTTCTGGCAGGTGGGAGGGCCATCAGCAAACCAACATCAGAGCAAGTGCAGCCACGGGCAACAGCTAGCCCCAAACTAAGTTTCCAAAGCAGAAAACAGTAGAGTAGACATAGCAGTAGGACCACCTGAAAGCACCTCCTTCTCTTGGATCAGGTTTCTAGATCAGTAGAGAAAGCATGTGGGCATTCATATATTGCATATATATTTTGCAATATTCATATATTGCAACTCTAATCATCCTCCATTAGAGATGGGCATGGACCATCAAATCAGCAGTTTGACCCGGTTTAGTCTTTGGCTGAAAAGCTCTTGTATGCTTCCCAGCTCCACTTCCTCTGGCAGGTGGCCCAACGTCTCTGCCCCACCTCCAGGCACTGCCTCTGAGCTGGAGCAGGTGGGGCTGGAAAGGATTAAACAACTATTCAGCTGAAGGACCAACTTGCATGAACCATTGGTTCAGAGTTTGTGACCAACTCTATCCATGTTTGTTGTCTGTATTGACTAGATCTCTTGAGAGATGTAGTCCAATACCCACTTGGGTAGCACATGTCTATTAATGCTTGTGTAAATAAAGTCTGTTTCATTGGCTCCCAAAGGATAAACTCCTACTACTTTCCGGAAGTATCATGGCAATTTACGATATATTTAACTAAACAGAAAGGAGGGGGAATTACACCCAAGTGCTGATTTTGTATTTGAAAACAAAATATAGTATATACTCGAGTATTAGTCTAGTTTTTCAGACCATTTTTTGGGGCTAAAAAAGCCCCCCTCGACTTATACTTGAGTCAGTCATAATAAGCCACCTATGTGTTTTCCAATGATTTTTAAAGACAAAAATAGGTTCCTCGACTTATACTTGGATCGACTTATACTCGAGTATATACGGGGGGTACCTCGACTTACAACTGGCTTGACTTACAACCATTTCGAGTTACAACCAACAGCAGTTGCAAATTTTTCCCTCGACCTGCAACCACAATGTTGACATACAACCAAAAAGGCACATCATTTTAACTCTCTTCACGTTTTTCTTCTTCAGCTAACTGTTGGTCAGCGAAGAGACTGCTTCTCTGTAGCTCCTTCACCACCACCACCCATGGTTAGCTTTGGAGAGAGACTGTCTGGTATTTTAAGGTTAAAAATATATATATCCTCCCCCCACCCCCTGCCCAAAGCAGATGGATTAACTGCTTTTGCTTTAGTTCCTGTGGGGAACTAGGCCTATACATAAAAACTCTACCCATGATTCCATGAGGAATGATGCCTCTACCTATGACCAGAAAAACTGCTCATATGGATTAATGTCATTTCAATGCATTCCTATGGGAAATGGTGCTTCGACTTACAACCAACTCAAGTTAAGACCATCAACCATGTATGAATTAAGTTCATAAGTAGACAGTACCACTGTAATTCACTTTGAGATACTTACATTCGAAGATCCATAATTCTCACAGTACTATCCCGGGCATGGATCAATAAACGCCTTCCATTTGGATGAACTTCCAAGTGATTGATTGCTGCCCCTTTAATATCATCAGGTTTTATTTCCTGTATAACAACAGCATAACAAAGAAAAGCTGCTGGAAACCTTGATAAAATGTAATGCACTTGTTAATATAAAGATCCCTTTTGGATCAGATCAATTGTCTGTTTAGTCAAGCATCCTACAAGATCCATATGGAAAACTCAAAAAAGTTGTGTCTAAGAAACCTCTCATATAGTTGTTTTCCAGTGATTGTTATTCAGTTGTACTTTGTGAGAGTAAATGTTCTGTTCTGCAGAATAGTAACCAGTGATAGTGTTATTTATTTATTTGAAGGGTTTAAAAATCATCAAAGCAATTCCATTCTCTTTCAGGGTACATTGGCATCACAAGGAAGTTTACAGAACTATAGAACATGTGAAAACTCCTGCACATCCATACCCAAACACCACATGTCTTCATAGTTCTAACCTTTGTCATCCAGGACTTTGACTCATCCTACAATCGTGTCTAATTCCCCTAACTTGTCATTAATTCAGTGGCCATTATTACTTTAACTAACAGGAAATGCCACAGGTAGCATTCAAACACAAGAGAAAAAATTCAAGGAAATTCCAGCTTGCATCTGTCCGTGTGCTATTCACTGGATCCAGTGGCTACCTGTGGCATTTCACAACATAATTAAGTATGGTACAAACACTGGATTAATCTCTTATCTTGTCAGCGAAGGGACAAACCAAAGACCCACACACTGTAGTGAATAACACATGGACAGATGCAAGCTGGAATTTTCATGCATGTGCAGGGGAGACTTGATCTTTACCTTTTATCTTTTATCTTTACACCTCAACCTTCCACTAAAAGGCAGTGCTCAAAGCAGACTGTTGTTCTTACAAGAATTTACAGACTTTTTACAGACTTTTAAAAAGAACAAAAACAGATAAATACACCATAATGAGAATCACAAATATTTTGCCCCTAAGCTGCAATTTAACAGCTTAGTGCCTGGCAGGGTGGGAAGGATCCAGAATAGATGTGTTGTTGGTTTCATTTTTGACAGTCTGAAAATAGTAACATTTGAAAGCTAGCATGCATTTAGTTCTAAGACCATATGACTGTATCCTATATTATCTGGTTACAAGTCTAAATGACATTTTCATAGCCACTTACTAAGATCCATAATTAAAATATTAATTGGGAAAAGGCTGATGCAGCAACCTGCATTCCAAATAAAACATTAAGTGTCAAATAGAAGTATGTGAAGTCTCACTTTCTATCACAGTAAGCATATGAAAGTAGTTGGGTTTATTTAGCAATAATGATTCTACTAAATGCTATTAATTATATAACCAGTATTATTAAAGCTCAAACCAGGCTTCTATGTAGAGTGGTTACGACCATTTTGAGTTACAACCAGCAGTGGTTGCAAAAGTTTCCCTCGACGTACACCCACAATTTTGACATACAACCAAAAAGGCACAATATTTTAACTGTTTTCACTTTTTTCCCTTCAGCTAACTGTTGGTCAGCAAAGAGGCTGCTTCTCTGTAGCTCCTTCACACCCATGGTTAGCTTTGGAGAGAGACTGCCTGGTATTTTAGTTTTTAAAATATAGCCTCCCCTGCCAAAAGCAGATGCATTAACTGCTTCGTTCCTGTGGGTTTCAACTTGACTTAAAAACATCATCAATGTACGAATTAAGTTCGTAAGTAGAGGTACCACTGTATTTCTCATAGGAATGCATTGAAATCTAAAAACCACTTGTACCGATTACTAGCTTTTCAATGCATTCCTATGGAAACCCTTGTTTCGACTTAAGACCAACTCGAATTAAGACCATTCTCTATGTACCAATTGTGGTCGTAACTAGAGGTACTTCGGATCCCAAAAAAAATCCCTGTACTGAGGCACCCCATTGCACAGCGTGAAAACCCGGATTACTCAAATTGCATAGTACATTACGGAAATTATGGTACAACCTGGAAGAACATTGCTTCGGTTTATGAAAGAAATTCGTAAATCGAGGCACCACTTCTGGATGCCTCCATCCTTGTAAACTGAATGTTTCATAAACAGAGGCATTCGCAAGCAGAGGAATGACTGTACCTACATACCTATTTAATCCAAAGGTCTTGTTATAAAAATGTATGTCTCAAAATTTCTAGTTCTGATATGAACATTTTAAAACTTATTAAGACCATATCTATATACCTTATCAATGCCCCAATGTTGGATCAGCAATTGAGAATTTTCTTTGATGTACGTATTCCAGACAATTACTAGCCCTGTGCTGTCACCAGAAAACATGTGAAATCCTGGAAAATAATAATTTGTTCACCAAGGAGGATGAAACATAATCCTGACATTCAAATCATACAAACATCTGTAGTACAAAAAGTCTTCAGAAAAACCTGTCAAGTAAAACCTCTTACAGTATTTCTTCTATTTCATCACCTTCCCCTCATTTCTTTGGCAGATCAGAATGTCTCAAATTCTTCCCAACTCAAATCTCAGTCTCTTGGTTTTTTTTCCCCTCTCACTCTCCATTCTCCCAGTATCCTGAAAACTGTTTGTCTTGGCCAGAGGCTGACAAACATTTTGAGCCAGTTTACTGGTTCGCCAGACCGCTGGGGGCCCGCCCACACCAAAGCCCCCCAGCCTACCACTACCGCCCCCTGGCTTACCTCGGTAGTCCTGCTGCTGCAGCCGCCTGGCCCAGGCCCTGCCACCACTGCCGGGGATTCCGAATTGCTGGATGCTGGCTGGTAGAGCCAGTGACCTGACCCATCACAGGTGCCAATCTAGGATCATCGGCCTGGCTGGGGATCCTTCCCACCCTGCCAGGCACCAAGCCAGCAGGCCCTGTTGCTGGCAGCAGAGTGGGATGGAGGTGGCAGCAGTGGCAGCCATCAGCTCTCATTGCCGCCGCTGCCATGGATCTACCGCCACTGCTGCTGACAGGGACAGCTCGCGGGCAGGTTCCAGGCCCCCAAGGGGATGCATCAAGTCCCCGGGCTGCAAGTTGCCTACCACTATTGCTGAGATCATATCAGTGTTTTCTACAACATATCTGTATTAACTCTCTGATGCAAGTATGCCCTACAGCTTTCTATATGAAAATACAAGTACTTACAAAGTTACTCGTGTATTACAACACAGTGAATCACCCAGTCAGCATAGCTATTGAGAGGTGCTACTCAACAAAGCAGCAGTTTCCATGTACAACAAGATGTAATCATATGCTTTTAAGGCCACTTTCCCTAATGTAGAACGACAGAGCTAAAAAAGAAGTTGGTCACCTACTGCAACCCTGCACGTTATGTGGGATTTACAAAGTACTGTAGTAACTAAATGATCCCCAATAAAGAGCCATGCCGATTATGTAACTCCCAGCAAAGTCTACCACATACCATGGCAGTCTTCCACTGTTG
>JAIOUR011484450.1:0-12895 GCA_020711275.1 Calotes versicolor
ACTCAGATAAGGGTACAACAGCCTAACATTCAGTCAGTTCACCAGGACCCGCAGCTGGTGGAACCAGTGGTGCGAATGCCTGAAAGCCCTCTCCTCCCACCGCTGCAAACGGCTACAACATATGTGGTTCCCAACCCGCCTCTCCCACATAGGAAGGCCCTACAAAAGCGCAAATATCTGGAGAAACCTAAAGGACACAAATCAAAGAAACATAGAGACAAGGACGTTTCTGACTCTGACACCCCACCACCTAGGAAGCATAAAAGTAAGAAAAGGCCTGCCCCTGTCTCCCCGCCCTCTTCTCACCCCAGTTCCATGGAGGAGTCCAAGAGTTCATCTTCTGTGGATTCATCGCAAGGGGAGGATTCCTCAGATCGGGACCGTGCTCATTCTTCCAAAGTGGATGCGGAAGACTATAAGGCTTGTACCCTCTTTACTCAGTGCATGGCATACAGAGTCAGCCTCCCAACCGATGTCTAGTTGGACTCTGATTCTGACCCTCTATATCGTGGCTTCTTTGCAAAAAAGACCAAGGCACCACAGCTGGCTTTCATGAAGTCCCTGTTGAAGCTAACCAAGAAGGCATGGATTAAACCTGCGTCTACTAAACCAATGCCCAAGAGAGTCGAAGCGCTGTACGGCGTGTCGGGGGACGGCCTCTCCTTTTTGGATGATCACCCCCCTCCGAACTCTACCATAGTTAAAGCCGTGCAAATACGCTCAAAGGCACACCCGGAGGTAACTCCAAATGACCGTGAAGGGCGTTAAGTTAGATGGTATAGGAAAGTGTAACTATGCTCTTTCCAAGTTTTTGCTTAAGCTGGCAAACTACTCTGCAGCAATGTCAGCCTACTAGCAGTGCTTATGGGAAAAGGCCATGAGAATCATGAAATCCCAGGGAAGTCGACACCGGTCCAGGGTCAAGAAACTTAAGGTTGAGGCAATGACACTGTGTCATCATCAGCTGGCTTCGGCCCGTCGTGCTATTGAGGCCTCCTCTCGCTCGCTTATCTCCACAATTTCGTTAAGGAGACATGCCTGGCTCTGGTCAGCAGTAGTCCCAGATGATACAAGGAAATATGTTGAGGAGATGCCCTTCGATGGTGTTGGCCTCTTCAGTGAAACCACCGACTCTGACCTTAAAGAGCACCAAACGCTGAAGAAGACGGCCAAAACTTATACTACACAGTCATCCTACAAACCACCTCAGCAGTCCTTTTGGCAGTGCCCGTGGAAGAGACAATACTCACAACCTTACACTTCCTTTCGACCATATAGGCAGTTTCAGGACAGGTCAAGACGTAGCCAGCCAAGTGACCAACATACCCAGACACAATTCCAAGCAAGCAAAGGGAAACAGCGTCAGTCCTTTCATAGGTCTGACAGGAAGCAACAGAATTCTTTCTGACTCCACATCCCATCTGGCACCGTTTCTCACCAAGTGGGAACTGATAGCATCAGATGCCTGGGTGCTAGACATTCTTCAGTTTGGATACAGGCTGGCATTCCTCAGGCAGACCAGCAAAACGCACTTCGTCTCTACAACCCCACTCAGTGCACCTGCAGGAGGAAGTCCAATTGCTCCTGATCAAAGGGGCCATAGAACCAGTTCCGAGCTCGAAGGCGCGGGATGGCTTCTTCTCCCACTACTTCGCTGTACCCAAACCAGATGGCAACAGGAGACCCATCCTGGACCTTTGCAGGCTGAACCGCTACCTCTCTCGCTGCAGTTTCCGCATGGTAACACTAGAACAGGTGCTACCCCACCTCCAACAGGGCAGCTGGTTCACGGTGGTGGACTTGAGGGATGCATATTTCCATGTATCAATACACCTGCTGCACAGGCGTTACCACGCTTCACCTGGGCCATGAAGTCTTCCAGTTCTCCGGTCTTCCCTTCGGGCTCAAGACATCACCCCGGGTGTTCACAAAATGCATGGCCCTGGTAGTCTCCTTCCTGCAGACACAAGGGGTCATGATTTTTCCGTACCTGGACGACTGGCTAGTGGTGTCCCTGTCCAAGGGCCAGGCTCTTGAAGACACTCGGCTTGTTCTCACCATGATATGCAGGCTGGGACAAGTCAACGCTGTCCCCCGTGCAAGTGGTGAAGTACGTCAGAACCATGCTGGATGCCAGGAGGGCAAGGGCGTATCTTCCCATGGATAGGATCAACAAAATAGCTCGTGCCACCAAGCATTTCCGCCCGTTAGCCAGGGTAACTGTCAGACAGGTGCAGCACTTACTAGGCCTTATAGCATCAACGACAGCAGTAGTACAACATGCGTGCCTCAAGATGCGCTCACTCCAAATTTGGCTCTGTCGAACTACTCTGCCGCAAGGGACAGACGGTCAATGCGGCTCTCGGTGACCAGGGAGCTGGTGGCGTAGCTGGACTGGTGGAAAGACGCATACAACCTCCAGATGGGCAGACCCTTCCAGATGTTGCGGCCGACAATACAGCTTTCTACGGATGCCAGCCTTCTGGGCTGGGGAGCCCACTGTGGCACAGCCTGGGTCAACACTACCTGGAACGCAGAGCAGGCCGCACTTCATATAAATCAACTCGAGCTCCTGGCCGTATTCCTGGCACTGCGTGCGTTCAAGCCTCTCTTGATGGGACGAGTGGTCCGATTACTCACGGACAACACAATGGCACAATTTTATGTCAACAAGCAAGGGGGCACCAGATCCAGGTCCCTTCTCTACCTTGCTGTCCTGATCTGGGAGTGGTGCTATCAAAACCATGTCTTCTTGATAGTGCACCATGTCTCCTCCACAACCAATTGGAAAGCAGACTGGCTCAGCAGAAAGGTCTCCGCTGTTCATGAGAGGGAGCTCAACACACAGGTGTTCCAACTACTATGCCTGAGATGGGGTCAACCAACGTTGGTCGCATTTGCATCGACCCGCAATGCCAAGTGCCTACTGTTCTGCTCCAGGGCTGGGGTGGTACGCAGCTCACTGGGGGACGCGTTTCTGGTTCAATGGGACCAACAACTCACCTGTTTCCACCGTTTCTGCTGATCCAAAGGGCGCGCCACAAGATCTGGGACGAAGGCGCAAACACCATCGTCATAGCACCGGCATGGCCTCAACAGCACCGTTCTCCCTCCTGAACTCCATGGCAATGGACAAACTCCTCCTTCCATACAGGCTGGACTTACTCTCCATGCAAAGGGGGACGGACCTCCACCCGAGTATAGGATCCCTTCACTTAACAGCCTGGAGGATAAGAAGGAAATAATGGACATTATGCTAATGGCCAGGAAACCATCCACTAGAGTGCCATATGAGTACAAATGGAAAGCTTTTCAAAAGTTTGCGGCAGCAAACGGAGCTAGAACTCTCCCTGTACAGGTTTCTCTAGTGCTCCGATTTCTCCTGTCGCTCTTCAAGAATGGGCTCTCCCACTCTACGTTGAGAGTGTATGTTGCAGTGATTATGGCACATCAGCCTGCAGGTGATGAGGCACTGTCCCTTTTTAAGCACCCTGAGGTGAAGGCTTTCCTTAAGGGGATAAGTAATTTGCGCCCCTCGATGTGCACTCCACAATGGTCTTTGTGCTTGCTACTAGACAGGTTGGCCAGGCCTCCCTTTGAGCCTATGGCTTCGTGTCCTCTCAGGCTCCTTACTCTTAAGACAGTGTTCTTGGTGGCCATCACCTCAGCCCGCAGGGCATCTGAGTTAGCTGCCCTCCGCTGTGACCCGCTGTACTTACAATTTCATCCGCAGAAGGTGATGCTCTATCCGGATGTGTCCTTTCTCCCAAAGGTGTCCACGGACTTCCACGTCCATCAACCGATTATCCTACCGGAATTCTTCCCGAACCCTGTATCTGACATAGAAAAGAAATGCCATTTAGTTGATGTTTGTAGAGCACTGGTGTTTTACGTGACCAGATCTCAACCCACCCAGCTCTCCCCACGTTTGTTTGTTAGTTTCCACAAGCCCCTGTTGGGCAAACAGGTTTCCCCTCAGACTATTTCCAAATGGGTAGGGAAGGTTATTAGACTGGCATATGCCCTTGCTAAGGTCCAGCCCCCTGTGCAGGTGCGCCCCCACTCTACCAGGGCAATGGCTACCTCTATTGGCATTCCTCAAGGTAGTAGATGTTAGGGAGATTTGTACGGCTGCAACTTGGTCCTCTCAATCATCCTTCACTGCCCACTACTGGCTGGATCTCCATGAAAGATCGGATGCAGCTTTCAGTCAGGCGGTACTCTCCTCGGTCTTGGCATGATGCCTCGCCTCCGGTAGGGTGGGCTCGCTATTCACCCATCGTGTGGACCCCAGGAAGACCACGAAGAACAATGAGTTACTTACCGTAAGTGTCTTCTTCAAGTGGTCATTCCTGGGATACACACTCTCACCCAGCCGGCCCCATGGCGTCATGCACCTTATGCTCTGTTCTTATCTTGTAGGCAGCAGCTACCTGTCGGAACTGAAGAAATGGTGCCAGACCGAGGAGCATGCACACCAGAGGGAAGGAGGAGACCAATTAGCTGAGAGATTACAATATCCTGGTGGCAGCTCGAGGGCGCACTGCGAACCCATCGTGTGTATCCCAGGAATAACCACTCGAAGAAGACACTTACGGTAACTCATTGTTTTTAGATTTCAGTGCATTCCTATGAGAAATAAAGTGATATCTCTACTTACGAACTTAATTCATACATGGATGATGGTCTTCTTAAGTCGAGTTGGAACCCACAGGAACTAATGCAAAACCAGTTAATGCGTCTGCTTTTGTCAATGGAGGATTTATTTTTAAAACCTAAAATACTAGACAGTCTCTCTCCAAAACTAACCATGTGGGCGAAGGAGCTACAGAGAAGCAGCCTCTTCGCTGACCAACAGTTAGCTGAAGGGAAAAAAGTGAAAACAGTTAAAATGTTGTGTCTTTTTGGTTGTATGTCGAAATGGTGGTTGTAAGTTGAGGGAAATTTTTGCAACCACAGCTGGTTATAACTCGAAATGGTTGTAGGTCGAGCTGGTTGTAGGTCGAGGTACCACTGTACCTTATTTCATCCACTTGGCTGGCTGGCCGTCTCAAACATAAGGCAAAACTGGACCACCTTAAAGTGCCATTAGCACTGTGGACTTCTATGACAGGCCTCCTCCTCAGAGCCTCCAGTTATGAATCTCTTCAGAGAAAGAACCTTCTGAAAGGTTCATATCTCAGCTGAGAGCTGAGATTTATTTATCCTTGTCCCTCAAGTAGTTCTCTGTTCCTGATATTTTCCCTGTTGTGGGCATACCTTATTTCATCCACCTGGCTGGCTGTTATGGTGAAGGATGTACCTGTATGTGGAAGGTCCGTTGGCACTTTGGTCTTCTATGATAGGCTGCCTCCTCAGAGCCTTCAATTATGAAGATAAAGATAAAAAACCTTCTGAAATATTCATATCTCAGTTGAGGACTGAGATTTACCTATCCTTGTCCCTCAAGTAGTTCTCTGTTCCCGATATTCTCCTTCGTGGTATTCCCTGAATCCACACCTGTGGGTTTGCAGTGCGACCGCACTGCCCGTCAGCCAATTCAAAGCTGTTGATTGTGCTGCTCCTCCTTCCCCCACTGCACATGCTCTTGCGTTGGCGCCCATTTTCCCCTCAATTCCTTTTTGTTGCCTTGGCTAGAGCTTGCTGCTTCTGTTGCCTCGGCTAGAGCTTGCTGCATCTGTAAAGGAAAGTAATATTAGTTATTGTTTTAGATTATTTGTTATGCTCTTTCCCCTTCTTATCCTCCCCCCGTTTAAAAAAAAAGATCTGTTCAACTGTTTTTTTTTTTTTAATTCCCCATTCAGGGTTATATGGTCCAGTTGGGTCCCTTCAAATGTGTTTCCTGTTCAAACAAACTTCCGTTCGCTGACGGACATTCAGAGTGTCTGTACTGTTTGGGTGAGGTGTATAGGCCAGCCAGTTTCCAGCACTGTGCAAAATTTACAAAACCCGTCCTTCGCCACTGGATAAGCCTGACTTTGCTCGCCACTCATTAGCTCTGATGGAGAAATCCCTTAGGCCTGATTTGGAGCATGCAGACCCCACCTTGGTTCCAAGTGCAGCTCTTATGGAGTCTAGACCGGAGAAGTCTAATTCAGCACCCTCCGGGGGTGCTCGGGAGTCGAGCTCTACAATATCTTCTGCCTCCTGGTCGAGCTCAGAAACATCCACTAAAGGGAAGACTAAGGAAAGACCAAGGGGCTCTACAGTGAAAATGCCCAAGGAAGTATAGGTGCAAACACAGCAGACTGCGCCCGCAGATCCAATTTTTCAAGAGACACAGCTGTGCTCTAGGAACGTGCCCTCTCCTTTCCCTAGCTCGGGTTCGTGGTGGGAGGAAAACACCTTGAAAGCCCCCATGGCACGAACGCAGGAGTCGGGCCCGACCTCCTCGGCTGCTTCCTTGGTGCCAACACATTCTTCGACAGAGGGCTCAGCTTCAGGTGCATGGTGTCAACTCCGTCAGCTAGTCAAGAGCAGAAGACACATCGCAGAAAGCATGTTTAGATCCCCGTCTCTGAAGGAGTGCCAGTCAGGCAAAGGGGTATGGCATCGATCGGCTTCAAGCCCGACTCTGGTCCCTAAACCTCACCATGGCAGCAAATCAAATGCATCCAGAGCGTCTTGTCAATCCCGAAAGGATCCTGGAGCGAAGGCTCGATCCCGAGTTTCGTCTCCCACCTCGGTCTCACATTCTACGGCTGATCAGACCATGCAGTGGGGGAAGTCGTCCTCTTCCTCCCTGCTCATCAGCATTTCTTTTTCCCACTATCCTCAATCCTATGGACCCATCCATACCAGGATCGTTATAGGTCCTCATCATACCATCCAGCCAGAGAGAGCACAACAAAATAAGTCCAGACCATGTCAGCCCTTCAGATGCTCAGATAGGAAATCCAAATCGTCTTTTTGACAACACCAGACTCCTTCCCTTCCTGCCACAGTGGAAAGAAGTAACCTCCGACACCTGGGTGCTCCAAATAATTACAAGGGGGTTTCTATAGAGTTCCCCTCCCGAGACTGGGCAATTTTATTTCTACACACTCATCCCCTGGCCTAAGATTGAAGATCCAGGCTCTTTTGTCAAAACAGGTGATAGAACCTGTCTCAAGGAGGAACAGGTGTCTTGGGTTCTATTCCCGGCACTTTACAGTTCCAAAGCACAACGGCTCCAAGAGACTGATATTGGACCTCCGGTCTCTCAATTGTTACATCAGACTAAAGAAATTCAGAATTACAACAGGTAATGCCACTGTTGCAGGAACAGAATTGGTTCTGTGTAATAGACTTGACCGATGCCTATTACCATATCTTCACATCCTGGAATCACAGGAAGTTTCTTCATTTTACAATAGGGAGACACTCGTTCCAGTTCTGGACATTGCCGTTTGGACTAGCCACTGCCCCCAGGGACTTTACAAAATTCTAGCTCTGGTAGCAGCTTTCCTCTGCAATAACAAAGTGGAAGTTTTCCCTAATCTCGACAATTGGCTGCTGGTGTCCGATTCTCAAGAAAAGGCGATAAGGGATGTGACCTTCACCCTGGCCCTACTAGCAGGATTAGGGCTTCAGGTTAATCTTCAAAAGTCATCCCTCACACCAGCCCAAACTGTCAAGTTCATTGGGGCCCAAATAGATTCCAGGACAGCTCCTGTTTACCTGACACACGGTCGGGTGTTAAAACTGCGCAAGGCTATCCACATCTGTTTAACCCAGAGAGACCTGACAGTTTGCCTTATATAACATCTCCTAGGGCTGATGGCGTCAACCATGTCTATCATTCCACTTTCACACCTCAAAATGAGGCCTCTTCAGACCTGGTTTCTTCCAAATTACAACCCTCGCTTAGACTATCAGGATATGTGCCTCAAAATTCCTCACAGATTATCACAACAGTAGTGTGGTGGACCCGCAATCAGAATCTCCTGTAGGGCCACACCTTCCAGCTCCTGGATCCATCACTTCAGATTACAACAGATGCGAGTCTGTACGGCTGGGGAGCTCATTGCTTGGATCTCATATTACAGGGAATGTGGACGCATTCCCAAAAGTTTCTCCACATCAACCAGTTGGACCTGTTGGCGGTACAATATGCCCTGCGTGCATTCAAACACCTGGTGATAGGCAAAGTAGTGCAGATCAGGACCAACACACAAGCAGGGAAGAATAAGGTCAACCTCTTTGCTGAACTTAACAATCCAAATTTGGGGATGGTGTTGTGCATCTTTCTTGTCACCATTCACATACTAACAGAAGACCATTGCGGACCAGCTCAGTCATCGCACCTTTGACATGCACGAGTGGTCTCTGAGCACACAGGCCTTTCATCTACTGTCTCACAGATGGGGTCCACCTCAACTCGATGCCTTCGCCATGGTGATGAACAGAAAATGCATTCACTACTGTTCCTGGGACGGAGTAGGGACCGGTAACCTGGGAGATGCCTTCGATGTGCCATGGAATCAGAGCCTCACAAATCTCTACCCACCTATCCCGATGATTCTGAAAACACTCTTAAAGATTCACCAAGAGAATGTAAATGCCATTCTTGTAGCACCGTGCTGGTCTTTGCCAGCATTGGTTTCTATGTCTCAAATGGATGTTGTCAGAAGTCCTTTAGCTTCCTCAATGACTGGACCTTCTGTCCATGTGAGGTGGGTCAATACTATATCCAGACATCTCTTCACTCCATCTGACAGTGTGGAGGATTTATCCAAGGTTGATAAAGTATTGGAAAATTTCTTGAAGCCTTCCACTGGATGTCTGTATACACATAAATGAAATGTTTTCCTCAATTTTGCGAGACTTCGCGGTTTCTCCCCTTCACCAGTTTCCATAAAGCACCTGTTGAGTTTTCTCCTACACCTTTTCCATAAATGTTTGGCCCACTCTATGCTCCAGGTATACTTCTCAGCGATGTTTTCATGTCATCCGGATTGTGATATTAACCGTTCCCTGTTTAGTGATCCCATTGTCAAAAAATTCCTCAGAGGCCTGAGAATATGCGGCCGTCGGTTAAAAGTTTTGCCCCTCAATGGTCATTATTCTTAGTTCTGAAACAATTAATGAAACCCCTGTTTGAACCAATGGCTACCTGTTCTGAGTTCATGCTAGCTTTGAAGACTTCTTTCCTAGTTGCAGTGACCTCAGCCCGCAGAGCTTCAGAACTAGCGGCACTCCATGTTGATCCCCCACATCTGCAGTTTTATCCACATAAAGCTATTCTCTACATTGACATTTCCTTTGTTCCTAAGATTGCTTCGGAATTTCACGCTACCCAACCAATTATCTTACCTGTTTTCTTCAGGGATCCTCAATCAGAGGTTTAAAGAAAGTTGCACATGCTGGATGTCCACAGAGCCCTCGCTTTCTGCCTGGATAGGACATATTCCTTCAGAGCTTCCACTCAGTTGTTCGTCTCTCCACATGCTCCTAATAAGGTACATAAGATTTCTTCTCAGACACTCTCTAAATGGACACTCTCTAAATGGATCACTAAGACAATTAAACTAGCCTATCAATTGGCTAATTGCCCGCTCCCACACGCAATTCGCTCCCACTCTACTAGGACTGTTGCTACCTCCACTGCATTTTTGAGAGGAGTAACTCTCCCAGACATATGTAGGGCAGCAACATGGTCTAGCCATAGGACCTTTGCAGAACACTACCGCCTGGATGTGAGGGAGCGTCAGAATTCTGCATTTAGACGGGTAGTATTATTGTCACCGGTATCATGATGTCCCTCCTAGTGAGTAATCACCCACAGGTGTGGATTCAGGGAATACCACGAAGGAGAAAAGCAGGGTTTCTTACTTGTAAGTCTTGTTCTTTGCATGGTTATTCCCTGAATACACACCTTTCCCTTCCTACCATCCCCGCTACATCATGCTAATCTACTTACCTGTTTGTGCTTCTGTTCAAATAGTGGTGGGCAGGTGTGGAATTGAGGGGAAAATGGGCGCCAATGCGGGAGCATGTGCAGTTGGGGAAGGAGGAGCAGCACATCATCAGCTTTGGATTGGCCGATGGGCAGCGTGGTTGCACTGCAAACCCACAGGCATGTATTCGGAGAATAACCACTTGAAGAACAAGACTTACAGGTAAGTAACCCCACTTTTTCCCCTGTTGTAGGCATACCGTATTTCATCCATAAGCTGGCTGGTTTTTTTCGATGAGGGATGTACCTGTATGTGGAAGGTCCGTTGGCAATTTGGTCTTCTATGATAGGCCTTCTCCTCAGGGCCTCCAATTATGAATCTCTTCAGAGAAAGAACCTTCTGAAAGGTTCATATCTCAGCTGAGAGCTGAGATTTACCTATCATTGTCCCTCAAGTAGTTCTTTGTTCCCAATGTTTTCCCTGTTGTAGGCATAACTCATTTCATCCACCTGGCCATTTCAAACATAAGGCAAAAATGGACCGCTGTAACACACTATTTGCACTTTCATCTTCTGTGGCCTCCTCAAGGCCCACCCCAAACTTCCCATGCCCGCCTCAGCAGTGCCTGCCTGCCTTGCCTTGTCTTTCTTTTCTTTCCCTTCCCTTGCCCTGCCTTAGTAAAGGCAGAGAGGTTCTCCATGGGGATAGCTGAGTGGCTGGCATGTTCTCTGCACTCACAGAAGAACCACACCCCAAACATATTTCCCCTGTTTTCTCCATGTTTTTCCTGTTGTAGGCATACCTTATTTCATCCAGCTGGCCGTTTCCAACTTAACACAAAAATGAACCGCCTTAATGTCCCATTGGTGCTTTGGTCTTCTATGATAGGCCTCCTCCTCAGGGCCTCCAAATACAAATCTTCAGAGAAAGGAGAGACTTCAGTACATGCATCAAAGTGTAGTATAGCCCGCCATCTGCTGGCTTTCTGAATGGTTCCTAATATCTCAGCTGAAAGCTGAGATTTACCTATCCTTGTCACTCGAGTAGTTCCCTATTCCTGATGTTTTCCCTGGTGTAGGCATGCCTTATTGCACCATGGGGTGCAAGGCAGGCTGCCTGCCTAATGGTTTGAGTGCCCTGGATGTTAAGTCCGTGCCAGAGAAATAAAATATTCCTACAACAGGGGAGCCATGGGGCAACTCCATCCAGCCACCATGGGGTGCAAGGCAGGTTGCCTGTCAGGTGGTTTGGGCATCCTGGGTGTTGGGTCCATGCCAGAGTAATAAAGTATTCCAACAACAGGGGATCCATGAGGCAACTCTGTCCAGTGCATGGTGCCTACTGGGACTAGTGCTAATACCCACTACTGAGGGAGCACAGGGGAGCCATAGGGCAACTCTGTCCAGCCACCACGGGGTGCAAGCCTGCCTGGTGGTTTGGGCACTCTGGGTGTTGAGGCCGGGGCAGGGTAATAAGGTATTCTATAACAGGGGAGCCATAGGGCAACTCTGTCCAGCCACCATGGGGTGCAAGCCTGCCTGGTGGTTTGGGCACCTTGGGTGGTGGTTCTGTGCTGGGGGAATAAAGTATTCATACAACAGGAGAGACATGGGGCAACTCCGTTCAGTGTGTGGTGCCCACTGGGATCAGCACTAATACCCACCACCAGGGTGCCAACTCTGTGGGGGCAGAGGGGGCCAACTGCACCCCTACTCAGTTTTGTGAGGGGGCAGGGCACCCATGGAAAAAATTGATTTTTTTCCCTTTTTCCACATGAATCTCCCTGATTCCTGCTCTGGATGCTGGTGAAACCATTGTTTCCTCACATATCCCATCCTTGTCCACATATAGTTCCACAGAAATTATGAGTCCATCAATGCATGGCTGCTCATCGCCTGAAAAACATGGATCCGAGGGATGGATCCACATGGATCTCCCTGTTTTCTGCACTGGATGCTCCTGAAACCATTATTTTCTGGGGGATCATGGTGTGCATGAATTTTAATTATTTTTTTCTGTTCATCTATTCTTATGAAAAGCATTCAGATAATTTTAGTCCTGACATTAGACAAACAGGGGCAGGGAGGAGGGAGCAGCAAGGTTTTAGAAGAGACCACAGTAGCTTTAGAGGGTACTTCTAAGGACAGTAGGAAACACTTCTTCTCTCACCCATGTTAAATAATGTTTCAGTTACCTTTTGTGTTTCCCAAAGCATTCGGATTCAAAATGGCTTCAGTTTGCCCGGCTTTTTATACATATAATTCTTATAAGAACCTAAGAAGAGCCCTGCTGGATCAGGCCATGGACCAATCTATCCAGCTTCCTGTATCTCACAGTGGCCACACCAGATGCTTCTGGGAGCACATGAGAGTAGATACTCCCCTGCATCTGCCATTCAAGATACTCTCATTTTAAACCTGAAGATTGCACATCACCATCATGGTTTATATAACCCGTGATGGACTTTTCCTCCAGGAATCTACCCAATCCCTTTCTGAAGATATCTAGGTCAGATGCTATCACCACATCTCCTGGTAGTTCCACAGAGTAAAAGCACACTACCAATTCCACTACTGTACCTATTATGGTAACACCATTCAATAATTCTGTCTAGAATTTCAAAATATTCTATATGTAAACCCTAGGACAGTGATGGCGAACCTATGACACTGGTGCCTAAAGTGGCACTCTGAGCCTTCTCTGTGGGCACGCAAACTCTAGAATTCAAGCTAATAAAACGTGAATGAATAAATAAAGCTTGAATTAATCATATGAATTAATAAAAGCCTAACTTTGGATATATTTAAATGGCTCATTGACTGGTATATTCATATTACAAGTTGAGTGTCTGTTATCCAAAAATACATGTACATAATTATTTAAGAATGTTGTATAAATTGCCTGGCTTCAGACTAAGTGTACAATGTAGTACTATAATATATCTATATATATAAAGAGGTAGTGAGGAGAGTTGTCCGTGCTGAAAGGAAGTTCACCTCTGTGTGTGATACAGGGGT
>JAIOUR011485558.1:0-12890 GCA_020711275.1 Calotes versicolor
TCCAAACATTCATATCTGTCTAAAACTATATGTGAGGAAATTATTCAACTTATGGCAAATAAAGTCAAAGACACAATTGTGGCAAAGTGAAAAAGGCTGCCTATTTAAGCTTTTCAGTAGATTCTACTCCTGACATATCACATAATGATCAGTTGACTTTAATTATTAGATATGTGTCACCTGAAGATGGTTTGCCAGCTGAGAGTTTTTAACTTTCCTTGAGCTAAAAGATCACTCAGGGGAAAGCATAGCTGATTTAGTATTTAACTACAGTAAGCCCCCAGTATCCTCTGGGGTTAGGTTCCAGGACCTACCGCAAATAGTGAAAAACCGCAATGTGCGGATGTGGTTTAAAAAATGTGGCCATAACGCGTGTGCAATGTCTCCCACATTGGAGAAGAGCCTGCCAATGGCAGCACCCAGCCTCCTGGGAGACTTGCCACCCACCACCAACTGCACTAGCTGCCTCCGTGCCAACCTAGGGTTACTGCCATCGATGCTCCCACCAGCCAGTGGGCCCCACAGACTGGAAAAAACAAGGAATTTACTGAAAAATATTCACTGGGAGGAAAACCGCAAAAGACTGAAACCGCAGTTAGTGAACTGCAACTTTGCGAGGGCTTACTGTATATCACTACTGAACTTGAAATTGATTTCAGAAAATGCCGAAGACAGTCTTATGATAATGCAGCCAATATGGCTGGTAGATACAATGGTATGCAGCAAAAAATTATTGGGGGAAAAAACAAGTTTGCAAGATTTGTTCCATGTGTTGGTCACTCTTTAAATTTAGTAGGTCATTCAGCTATTGATTTTGTTGCCTTGATACTGTTAAATTTTTGGTGTTGTGAATGAAGTTTATATCTTTTTTCTTCCACAAAAAGATGGGCAGTTCTGAAATCATATTTGAAACCTCATTCTAAAGTGCTTAAATATTTATCAGACACTAGACCAGTGATTCTCAACCTTTTTAAAGCTGTCGCCCCCCTATGGAGCAGAATTTTTTCAACGCCCCCCCCCTTTGTGAAAATCCCATAATTAAGAGTATGGGGAATGGGGGGTTACTGAATTATAAAAGGTAAAAATTTAAGCCCTCGCCCCCAGTAGATGTACATACCAAATTTGTTTGATTTAACTCGATACATGTGCCCTGGAAGGTATTGCATTCCTTTTATTAAAATTAAAATGACTAATGCAAAAAAATGCTTAATTGTTCTTTTATGTAAATACATTTATATAAAATGCTTTAAATACGTATTTATTTTAATGCTGTTTTATTTTTTATTTTATTTTGAAAAGGTTTTTTATATTTAAAAATTATTCTTCATAAGTTAATTTAAAAAGAATAGCAAAAATGATTACACTCCACGTGACCAAAAGATGCACCTAGTTTATAGACAAGGGTAGGCAATCTTTTTGAGTCAGGGGCCGGATAACTTTCCCCAAGACTGTTGGGAGGGCAATACAATGTGACAAAAGAATGTGATTGAACACAGTCCTCTGCACCTTAATGCAAACCCATGCAATTCTGTGCAAGGCAATGAAAATCAGCAGAATTGAGGGCAAAGGAATTCAGCACAGTCCTTTGAATCTTAATGCAAACCATGTAATTCTGTGCAAGACAATGAAAATCAACAGAACTGAGGGCAACGCAACTTAATTCAGTACAATCCTTAGTTTGCACCTTATTGCAAACCCATGTAATTCTGTGCAAGGCAATGAAAATCAGCAGAATTGAGGGCAAAGTATCTTAATTGTGAAATGATTATGTACTTGATACTATCAAGTTTGTGTACTATCCTCCAATGCTGTAAGCCACCTTGGGTCCTTTCCAAGGAGAAATGCGGGTTAAAAATATGTTAAATAAATAAATATTAAATCAGCACCATCATTTCCATTTTAATGCAAACCCATGTATTTATTTGTTACTCATTTTTATATTTACATACCGCAACTGATTTTCCCGGTGGGAACTAGGGGAGGTTTATGTTAAAACAGTACATAAAAGCAACTCCAGTTTTAAAAACAAAAACAAAACAAAAAGCAAACAAATAGAGACAACAGCAATATTAAACATAGGGGAAAACAAAACAGGCATTAGCGTTCACTGAATGCACCTCTGAGGAACGACGTTTTTTGAAAGTTGTTAGGGCTGGTATTAGGCAAATATTGCTGGGCAACTTGTAATTCTGTGTAAGGCAATGAAAATCAACAGAATTGAGGGCAAAGCAACTGAATTCAGAACAATCCTTTGCACCTTAATGCAAACGCATTTAACTCTATGTAAAGCAGACATTTCAAACTCCAGCCCTCCAGATGTTTTTGAACTGCAACCTCCAGAGGCCTTCAGCACTATCAGTGCTAGCCTTCAGCACTATTGGTGCTAGCCTACAGCACTAGTTGTGCTAGCCTTTAGCACTAGCTGTGCTAGCCTTCAGCGCTAGCTGTGCTGGCAAGGGCTGCTGAGAGTTGCAGTTCAAGAATATCTGAAGGGCTGCAAGTTTGAGACCTCTGATGTAAAGCAAAATAATAAATCGAAGCAAGTGAAACCTAAATCTATGCCCACCCCCACCCCTACCTCCAGTTCCAGTTGCAGCCATTAGGCTGCAATACCTTCATACCCTGGATCCTGCCCACCTGCCACTAGAACAGTAGTTCTCAACCTGGTGTGTGTGTGTGTGTGTGTGTGTGTGTGATTTTGGGGGTTGAATAACCTTTTCACAGGGGTCACATATGACCATAAAAACCACATATTTCTAGTGGTCTTAGGAACTATAGGAACATGTTGCGGCATTTGAAAGGTTGAAAACCACTGCATGGAAAGCAGGTGTTTTTGGTCTAGCTATCAGTCAGGCACAAGAGGGGTGGTGAAAGATGGCATTGACACAAAAGGAGAAGATAATGGAAAGGGATTGGATCCATATGTTGTGTCTTCCCCCTGTCATGAGAACATCGGAGGAAGAGGTCTCTGTGCCTGGAGCGAGGCGTCACTGATGTCTTTTATCGCTGCACTGCTTGACCTACTTGGAATTTGGGAGATGGGGGAACCCAGAGCTCCCCAGGCTCAGAAACCCCCTTTCCTGAGGCCCAGGAACTGGCAACCCCTCCCCCTAGGGAGCTGATATAGAGGCACCTAGGCACCTCTCCTTGCTCCCCCCAAAGCACCCCTGATTAGCTTTCCCTCCTTCTGGCACTGCCAAAGCCGAGCACTGCAAGGAGGGTCAGAGGCGCGATGTTCTCTGAGGGGGTGGTGGAAGGCAGCACCTCCAAAGGAGCCCACCAAATGTGGGCTCAGCCCCGTTTGCTGCTTTTCCTATTTACTGGGGCAAAAGCACACCCCTCTTGTGTGAATTGCCCTTGGGATTGCTGAGCAATCATTGCCACCTACCAGGAGAGGGGGCTGCCAAGGGGAGAGAGGGAGGGGAGGGAGAGTAAGATGTGCACATGTGAAGCCATGGCATTTTGTGACCCCCCCTCCTAAGTGGAGGTACCACCTGTGATGTTGTGGTGTGGTGACAAGGAGGTCCCCAGTCCGGAATACTACCCCTGGAAAGAGGATTTTATGCCCTGGTTCTCTTGAGGGGCTCCTCCCAGCTGGGGGAGGAGAGGCAGAAACGCGTAGTTTCAGTATTTATTATTTTCGGTATTTATTATTTTTAGTCTTTTAATTCAGTTTGAATATTGTTTAAAAGGCAGCTGATCTAATAAAAGTAGCAACAAAAATAAATATATGGTTGGGGATCACCACAACATGAGGAACTGTATTAAAGGGTCGTGGGATTAGGAAGGTTGAGAACCACTGCACTAGAAGCTCCCCACCCTGGGTTCCTCCCCACATGAAGAGAGCCCCACCTCACCTCGATATTTCTTCTTGTCCCTGCTGCTGATCCGAGCCACTGCTGGATGTGGCTCTTTTAGCTATAGCCACTATAGGGTTAATTTGAATTTCCTGCTCATGGGCCAGCAGCCGGCCAAAGCAAAGATGGCAATGTCTCACTGGCTATTTTAGGTGTTTTCTTTTTCTTTTTACCTCTTTTGAACGGTGAAAATTTTGTAAGACCAAAACATGTCCACCGCCCCCATACCACCCAAAACAAGTTCACCGCCCCCTCAGCAACCTCCCACCGCCCCCTGGGGGGCAGTAACGCCCCCGTTGAGTATTAGTGCACTAGGCACACACAGAAGCTACAGAAGCTATTTTAGAAAATTACAATGATATTACTGATGCACTTAATTATTTACATTCAGATAACAATACAAAGACTAGACTGAGGGCCAAAAATCTTTTAGAGATGATGGAAGAATTTGAATTTGTGTTTATGCTCCATTTCTGGAATCGAATACTGAAACATTTTTCAAGAGTAAATAAAATTCTTCAAAGCCCTAATATTTTACTTAGTAGTTGTGCAGATTGGTACAGGTCACTTTTGGATATTTTACGTAAAATTAGGGAAGATTTTCATGCACTTGAGCAAAAAGCAAAAAAATAAAATAAAAAAAAGGTTGCCAAATACTGAATATAGAAGGATAATAAGAAGTAAAAGGCAAGGGAATTATGAAAATTCATCTGACCCTGAGAGACAAACTCTCTTCAAAGATAAATTTAGGAGTAAATTATTCTTATATTAGATGCACTAGAATCAAATTTAGGAAGAAGAGCTTCTGATGTAGTGAACATATTTCCCTTTCTTGCCAATCTTACATTATCAAAGGTAAAACTTCAAAGAGGTGTTGAGCTGTTAATACAAGAATACCCAGAAGATGTCAACCAAAATCTTACTGAAGAACTATTTCATTTCCACACATATGTGAGACAAATGCATAAGCCTTCAAAAAATTCAACATTGTTGCATACAGATTTGTATCAAATAATATTCAAAGAAAATATTCAAGTGGCCTTCACCAATGTGTAATCAATCTTACAGCTGTTTCTCAGTTTAATTGTCACTAATAGTACTGGAGAAAGGTCATTTTCAAGACTTAAAAATATCAAAAATCAATTAAGAAGCACAATGACCCAGACGAGGTTGTCTTCATTGAGTATTTTGTGCATCGAAAATGAGACCTACAGAAAAACAGAATTTGATGAGTGTAGGAATCTTTCAAAGGCAAGGAGCGGGGGCAAAAGCCCCCCCTCATTACTTGTTGGCCAAAGACATTCCATTCCTCTGAGATAATGGTAACAGCCTGGTACCTGACCTGCACTTAAACCTTCCTAGAAAAAAGGCAGACACACACACGCTATGCTCTACTCATGTTCCCCCTCCTGTTAAAACATGCTGACTCTGTATAACCAATGATGGGTAAAGCAGGTATCTCTTCAATAACTAATGGTTGAATTTTGTGCTGCGTAGCTTTCGATTGCGTAGTTTGTTTGTACATGCTAATAAAAAGGCCAAACGGCTGCGGATCAAGAGATCCGGTTCTCCTCTCATCATCGACTCGAGTGTGTAATTGCAACAGATGAGCTTATAGAAGAATTCTATGTGAAAAGGTTTGGAAAGAAATTCTTCTAACCTACTATTTCGTTTTAAATGTATACTTGTATTGAAGCATTTCCTAAATAAAATAACTATTAACATAAAATTTAGTATAATATACAATTTGATACTTTCTTTTTGTGATCTGGATTTTGTTTGAATAAAGTTCCATTTTTGGTTTGGTTTAAGACTTAGCATTCATAATAATTCATACTTCAACTTTAAATGCAAATTATTATGAAATAATAATTCTAAATTGAATTTGGTTTAATCTTCATTGTATTGAATATATTTAATTTAATTTGATAGAAAATATGATAATTTTTATTGCATATTTTATTTTCGAAGTCAAAGATATTCATTATTTGCATTTTGTTTCTTTGTAAATGTTGTGTGCTATGTTTCATTAGTTATTGTTACAAGTACTATATATGGTGCTGAGAATAATGTCCAAATAAGTGTTCTTGACTTTTTTTATTTATTATCCGTGCCACATTTTTATAAAGGTTAGTACCAACACATGTTTCATTTAACATATTGATATATATCACAGTAATTATGTATTTTATTATCTCTCGTGTAATTTACAAAGTTAAAAATGGGAGGTCAAAAGTCCTCATAAGTGGAATAGCCTAGGGCAGGAGTGCCCAAAGGTAGATCTACAGATGTTTTGGGCCTACAACTCCCAGAAGTCTTCAGAACTAGCTGTGTTGGCAAGGGCTCCTGGGAGTTGTAGGCCCAAAACACCTGGAGAGTTACCTTTGGGCACCCCTGGCCTAGGGCCTCTTTTGATCTAAATCTGGCTCTGGCCTGCATGCTGGCATTTAATGGAAAAATATTTTTTTATATATGATGAACAACAAATAATGATGATGAAAGTAGCTCACCCCTGTGGATTTTACCCGTGGAGACAGGGAATGGGCGAATCGGGGGGGGGGGGCATGGGAACTATGAAGGCGGATATAAAATCACATGACCATAAACTGTGCAGATCTGGCTTCGGTAAGAGATGAATCATCTGGTACATGTGATAACAGCCTTAACTGCATACAGTACTTATCCCTTTGAAGGGAAGGCCGTGACCAAGTGATCTACAGTGGTACCTCGACTTACAACCATCTCGACTTACAACCATTTCGAGTTACAACCAGCAGTGGTTGCAAACATTTACCTTGACTTACAACCACAATTTCAACATACAACCAAAAAGGCACAAACATTTAACTGTTTTCATTTTTCCCCCTTCAGCTAACTGTTGTTTAGCGAAGAGGCTGCTTCTCTGTAGCTCGTTCGCCCCCGTGGTTAGCTTTGGAAATGACTGTCTAGTAATTTAGGTTTTAAAAATATATCCTCCCCTGACAAAAGCAGATGCATTAACTGCTTTTGAATTAGTCCCTGTGGGTTCCAACTTGACTTAAGACCATCATCCACGTACAAATTACATTCGTAAGTAGAAATATTACTGTATTTCTCATAGGAATGCATTGAAAACTAAAAACCACTTGTACCGATTAATAGCATTTCAATGCATTCCTATGGAAAACATTGTTTCAACTTAATACCAACTTGAGTTAAGACCAATCTCTATGCAGTGGCGTAGCGATGGGGGGGCAGCCGGGGCATTTGCCCCAGGCGCCAGTAGGGGAGGGGCGCCAAAGGGGAGGTGAGTATTTGTTCCGAGTGGGGAGAGGTGCCTTCTTCCTCCGCCCTTGGCCACTGCCTCCGGGTTTGCCCCACCCTGCCCAGCTGGGAGGCTGCAGTCAATTGGGGGGGGGGGAACGGCACCCCACATGGGGGGCGCAAATGTCAAATTTTTTGCCCTGGGCGCCCCATGGGGGGCGCAAATTTGGGTGTTTTGCCCTGGGCGCCAAATACCCTCGCTACGCCACTGTCTCTATGTACCAATTGTGGTCGTAACTAGAGGTACCACTGTATGTTCCTTCTCAGCCTATTGATGAGCTGCAAACTGCTAATAGGGAACTGCTAAAAGACTCCTGCTTTTATATTTATTTAATTTTACACTTAGACTGAACTACCCATCAACAAAAAATGCTTCAAAATAAAAGCCCTTAATATTTTCCCAGCAAATTGTAAAACTCATCATATAGAAGGAAAGGAACAGATGAGTGTATTTTATAATGAAACACTATTGAGTAAAGAAGAGGTGTTTAGGCTCTTATAGTTAAAAGTTCATCTGGAAATATTAGGTGAAAGGTGTATCTGATTAGGCCTCTGCACAAGCCTCAATGGAAAGTTCTTCTGGCTGCTAAGTGAAGCCACAGTTACAGTTGCTAAATAGCCAGCAACTTTGACAGTTAAAACTGGAAGTGAATGCTCCTTCCTAATACAATGTCTGTCTGCCTGTCTGCCTGTCTGCCTGCCTACCTACCTACTTACAGTGGTACCTCTACTTATGAACTTAATTTGTACATGGATGGTGGTCTTAACTTGAGTTGGTTGTAAGTCAAAGCACCATTTACCATAAGAATTCGCTGATACAATATTAATCAGTATGAGCAGTTTTTCTGGTCATAGGTAGAGCCATTGTTCCCCATAGAAGCATAGGTGGAGTTTGTATGTAGAGGCATAGTTCCTTGCAGAAACTAATGCAAAAGCAGTGAATCCATCTGCTTTTGTAGGGGAGGGTGGGAGGGAATTTTTTAAACTTAAAATACCAGACAGTCTCTCTCCAAAGCTAATCATGGGGTCGAAGAAGCTACAAAGAAGCAGCTTCTTCATTGACCAACAGTCAGCTGAAATAAAAAATGAAGACAGTTAAATTTTGTGCCTTTAACATGCTACCTCTTATCAATTGTCATTATCTTTTGAATATTGTATAAATTGTATCCAATGAACTGTGATGTACCAATTGCCATCAATTTTGGATGCTGTCCTCTAACATTGTAAGCCGCTTTGGGTCCTCTCCGAGGAGAAAGGTGGGTTAAAATATGTTAAATAAAAAATAAATTTAAAAATTGTGGTTATACATTGCAGGATTTTTTTTTACAAACGCTGCTGGTTGTAACTCAAAATGGTTGTAAGTCGAGATGGTTGTAAGTCAAGATATCACTGTATCTATCTATTTACTCAATAGTTTTAAGCTGTTCCACTTCCAGTGGTCTCTGAATGGCATACAACATTAATAAAATAATAAAATTCCTTTAAAATTAAACATTATAATATAAATTAAAACAATAATTATAGAATTAGATTCTCGATTATGCAGTTCATTAAAAGGAAATTAAAATTTTCTAATTAAAATGCTGGCTGAACAAGATATATTACACTGGTACCTCGACTTACAACCATTTCGAGTTACAACCAGCAGTGGTTGCAAAAAATTACCTCGACTTACAACCACAATTTCGACATACAACCAAAATGGCACAAACTTTTAACTGTTTTCACTTTTTTCCCTTCAGCTAACTGTTGGTCAGTGAAGAGGCCGCTTCTCTGTAGCTTGTTCGCCCTCGTGGTTAGCTTTGGAGATGACTGTCTAGTAATTTAGGTTTTAATAATATATCCTCCCCTAACAAAAGCAGATGCATTAACTGCTTTTGCATTAGTTCCTGTGAGTTCCAACTCTACTTAAGACCATCATCCACATACAAATTTCATTCGTAAGTAGAGGTACCACTGTGTTTCTCATAGGAATACATTGAAATCTAAACACCACTTGTACCAATTAATAGCATTTCAATGCTTTCCTATGGGAAATATTGTTTCGACTTAAGACCAACTCGAGTTAAGACCAATCTCTATGTACCAATTGTGGTCGTAACTAGAGGTACCACTGTAATTAGGGCCACTGGAAAGAGTTTAACCAATGAGTGTTCTGAGTAGGAATCTCTAATGCCCCCAAAACAAACACTTTTGTAAGTCTGAATAATGGTTTCTGACAGATTGCCATGTTATTCACCAACAATTGTAGCCAGAAGAGTTTAAAATGCCCCAAAGAGCACTTCTGGGACAGTAGATACTATAGGTAGCCAGGAGAGAGACTGAAGAAGAGGACAGATGGCTGAAGAATGAAGGAAATCCGGCCAAGAAGAGTGAACAGGACTGGACTAGTACACAAAGCTTTCAGCCTGGAGTGAGAGTGAAGAGCAGATATGGAATATGAAGCATGCCATAGGGCAGATGATTTCAAGTAATCTTTCCTGAGAGCTCAACAATCCAATATTTTGGCTAGAAATCAGGTTTAATTTGTTTTCTTTGAACACAGTGTTGAATTGGGTTCATCATAATTAAACATTATTTAAAATAAGGTGACATGTAAAGGGAAGAACAAATGTGTTTGCCAAGGAGTAATACTTTTTGGATCCAAAGCATGGTATTTAATGTGCCAGCAGAAGATTGTTTATTTTAGTAGAGATGTAAAAACCAAAGCATTTTGGCATTGTGAGTGCCACTGCTTCCCATAGCTACTATGGTTCCTGGTGTGGGGGGAGGAAATGCTTGGTTGGGAAGAGGGGAAGTCGAGAGAGAAAGATCTTCATGAAGGTTTGTGAAGAAAGAGAATTTTCCCTGTTCAGTTTCAACCTGCACTTCCCTTTGTCTTGACTGTATTGGTAGATTTCTACTAGCACTGCTTGGGTAGAGATTTCAAAATGGAGGCATCCATCCTTTTCAGGAATTAATGGCTGTCTCAATAGAATAGGCAAAAGCTGTGGTGGGAGATGACACTGGTAGAGAACATGTTTAGAAAATGAAAGTGGTACTCAAACTTCTTTTTTATTAATGACCTAACCCATGCTTTGCTATGGGAAATTTTTAAATTATTTTTAATGTTAAATTATATATAGCTGTTGTCCTGCCTTTTCCTATGATTCTCTACCACTGGTATTACAGTCATGTTAGTTAGGTTTCCTTCTGATTCTGAAAACTACCAAAACAACTAACCTGACATTCAATACATATGTTACTCTGATAGTTCTTTCACTAATATTGTATTGAAATGAAGTTATGCTACCTCTTCTCAGTCATTGTCATTATTGCTGAACATTGTCTTAATTGTTTCTTATTAACCGTCATGTACTGACTGCCACCAATTTTATATACTGTCCTCCAATAATGTAAGCCAACTTGGGTCCTTTCCTAGGAGAAAGGTGGGTTAAAATATGCTAAATAAAAAGAATAAATAAAATGCTACTGGTGTCATGGGTGGGGCTAATGGCTGTATGTAAAACCCTGAGATTGTCTGAGCAGTTGCGGAATGAACCGTGTCACAGAGACTGTTGGAATGGTTGGGATTCTGTGCTCATGGGTGAATGGCATTTTGCATAATATTGAATAACTGATGTAAAAGTTAATATTTTGACAAACCCTTTCTTATCCAGCATCTAGAACACAAGAGAAACATATGTACCAAATCTGAGGTTAGTTGGTTTGGTAGTTTTCAAAATCTGGTGCTCATGAGTGGGTTAGGGTATATGTAGCACTGTTATTTAAAGAGTAGAGTGGAGTTATGGGTACAGTTAGGGTGCATCACTGTAATCTGAAGGATAGGCAGGATGCAGGGATAGGGTTAGTGTATATTCAGCATTATAATCCAAAGGCTAGGGAGGAATTGTTACAGTCAGTGTTACAGTCAGGTTTAGGGTAAGGTTTAGGGTTAGGGTCAGAGACTGTGAGATAGGTATATGTGTAACTGTAATCTAAAGTCCCAAACCATCGGGCCATGGCCGACCACCGGACTGCAGACAGGCAGGAATCAGGCCACAGAACCCTCAGTTTTCTATAGCCATATCATAAACAAAGTTCCTCAGGCTGTGCCTGCTTTAAAAATGCTCCTCGGGCCATGAGCACTATAAAGACACTACTCCTGGGCCACTTGCACCATAAAAATGCTTCCCTAGCCAGCATACACTTTAAACCCCCCGCATCTGTGTCCACCATGAAAAATGTCCAGCAGTCTGTGTGTACCCTGAAAAAGTGTCCCCTGGGCCACAGTTGGGGACCACTGATCTGAAAGATACTGAAGAGTTAGGGTTCTGGTTTGGGTTTGCATATATGGAAGACTATAATCTCAAGGGTAGGGAGGATTTAGGGTTTGTGGTTAGGGGTAAGGGGCAGGTTTAGGCTTAGGGTATATGCAGCACTATAATATTGTGGAGTCTAAAATAGTATAATTGGACTGAACGAAATTATGACTACTCAGGAGTAAGCTGAGTAGTTGTGTAAAATAATCCATTAGACTCCCTGGTGAACAAAAACCCCAGCCACAAAGTCAAACCACTCAGAAAGCCCCACTTGAATCCATTTTCCTAACAGGGAGTTCAGCTGCAATAAGAAGCAATGGGTGAGAACCTTTTACAATTCTTTCCCACCTCCATAAGAGCAATAACGAGCTTAACTAGGTTGACCCAGGTCATAGATTGTATCTAAATTGGTTGTATCCGCAAGACTTCGCTACTGTGTAGTGAAACCAGAGAACCGCAGCTGCTACCGGTAAATCCCAATCCCTTCCACAGCAACCAGAGGCCCTTGGCGGCCAGCGGAACCAGATTGCTCCTGGTCATGGGGGGGGGGGCTGGAAGTCCAAAAACACATGTTTACCAAAACTGGACCAGACCACGAGGGTCGGTCCCGGGTGGTTCCCAAACACATCTGGCACATCTGATATCGACCTTATTCATACACGGTCTCCCTCCTTACTTTCTTGCCCCTTTCTTTCTGAAATAAAGGTTGAACTCGCTCTCACCCTCTCTTGCTGGTTACCCTACTTTGTTACATTGTATCGACATGTTCCTTTCTTGTTAATTGGATCCTTCCGCCACTAACTGCCATTCCTGTATCCCTGAGTTATTTCGAGTGCCTTGGGTACCACAGGAGAACCACTCGATGCTTTCCTATGGCAGCCATTTCAAGTCTTGTTCCTCGGACTTCGCCTCGTCGCGCCCAGGACGTGACCTGGTCTCAGTCATGTATGCACCACTGACCCCCAGTGCCTTACTGGTCCGAACTGGTTTGAACTGATTTTGACTGGATTTGCCCCTGAACCTCGGACAATGGATTTCCTGCCCCACAGAAGGGTCTCCGGTGTTCTCTTTGTCCCAATACACATTCCTGTCTCACCGGCCCCACACCTATTGTCCCTGGCTTTTCCTCCGGGGGTCCAACAGCTCTTCGCGCCCAAAATTTGAACTTTCCCGCCTCTCTAAAGGATTACCTGTTCCCGCCTTTGGACCTTTCCCGCTTCAGACTTTTGCTCCCGCCCATGACGGACCCTGATTGGACTTGGACTCTGAGGGCAGTGCCGCCTGGTGCGTGGGGTTTTCTTGCTTGCGCACCCCTCTGCCCACTCACCTGGACTATCGATTGGCTCCTGGACTCCTCTACCTGCCTCCTGCCCCCTACAGCCTGTGCACCATTGGGAGGGGACAGGGGCGGAGACAAGGGGTTTAAAAC
>JAIOUR011486665.1:0-12888 GCA_020711275.1 Calotes versicolor
ACTGCTAGAATAGCTAAGCTTTTTCTGTACAGTAGTTCACCTCATTAGACCTATAACACTGGAACTGACAACTAATATGAAGGTGGGAAGAGGGTAAACATATTATATTAGATACTGCTTTTAAAGCAATTTATTCTGTGGTAACCATTTATATGCATTAAGGGGACAGGACCCCTATATCGCCTCCTGGGGGTATGATATTTAAGGTCTGATAAGAGAACAGAAAACTCTAGCACACAGCAGGAAGTAATTTTTAGCATGTCACTTTAGAGATTTCTTAGCTCAACTCGGAAGAGAAGTATTTTCCAATTTAATTTCCTCCAAGATAAGAAGCAGGAGTTACTCTGATGCCCAACATATCAGCAGTGGCTCTAAGTCTCCAAATTTGTACAATGTCTTTGAAATGAGTACCATGATACTGTATCCATGTGCCTCAAAAGTAAATCCACAGGTTCCATTGAGGTATATTTAATTCCCTTTTTCTGTTCCCCATTTTTGCCATGAGGAAAACTAAGGAGATGTCAGAAGTAGTATTGAATTTGCAGCAAGATCATATCCTCCCACACAATGCTCCATTTATTGTATTTATGTCTTGCTTACTCCCCAAGGAGTTCAAGGTTGACCCCCCTTTTTCTCTTGCTACAACTTTACAAATTAAGTTATATTGATACAACCATCCAGCTGCATCTCCAATGTCAAGATTTACAGTGTGAAGTAGAAGCTACAGATAGCTTGCAAGACAAAAGATGAAAATGCTTGACTTTGGAGACTAATATTGATTCAAGCTGCTCCACTTCACCAACTCTCCAAAGAATGGAACATAATTTACAAGATGGGGAGATGAGAATGTTTGTGCTACGACAAACAATCATGGCTCAAGCACTTAAAACAAGGCTTCTCAAACTCGGCCCCCCAGATGTCCTTGGACTAAAATTCCCAGAAGCCCCTAGCTGTGCTGACAACTAGCTATGCTGGCAAGGGCTTCTGAAAGTTGAAGTTCAAGAACATTAGGAGGGAAGGGTTTTAGAACCATTGACTTAAAGCAGGGGTGCCAAGGTCTTGTGGGTAGCTTGCAGCCAGCCTCTCCCCTCCCAGTCAGCAGAGGAGGGCCCTTGGCTATTGTGTCACCTTCCCCAGCCTCTTCCTCCCTGGCCCGGGCAGCAGAAGAGGTCCCTCTGCCATTGTGCCATCACTTCCAGCCTCTTCATCTCCAGTTTGGGCACCAGAGGAGGGTCCTCCCCAACCTGCGCAGTAGGGGCATTTTGATAGTAGGTATATTATTCTGACTTGGTCATTTTATAAGTTGCTCGCATGCTGAAAAAGTGTGGGCACCTCTGACTTAAAGACTCTACTCTCCCAAGAACAGGGTGCCTGCAGCATCTCCTTTGACTCATAGTTTGCCATTTTAGTTACTACGCTGGGTTGTTAAAATGGCAATTCACACCAACCTCAAGCCAGGATATCTATTCAAGAGAGCTAATGGGAGTTTCTGGGCAATAGCATGTGGAAGATGATATTTTCCAGTCTGGGAATACCTTCTACTAATATTAATCTAATCCAGGCATGTCCAAAGTCCGGCCCGGGGGCGAAATGTGGCCCCTTTTCAAATTCTGAGTGGCCCTCAGGCTCTTCTCCCTGCTGGCTCAGCCTGTCACTCATCCCAATGAGCAATTGAGTTTATTTTCCCCTCCCCTCAGAAAAAAGGAGGGCAGGTGAGGGGAGGCCAAAAAGACTCTCCCATGGAGCAGGGAGAGGGAGAGGCTTCCTACAATCCTCCTTTTGAACCACTGTGAAGAGGGCACAGCACTTCCCTCTCTGGAAAGAAGCCTCACCTGAAGGAGGTTATGAGCGCCATCAGCCCCCACACCTCACCAAATCTGGCCCTCCTTGCAAAAAGTTTGGATGCCCCTGATCTAATCGGTGTATATGAACCCCCTATACATACTTAAAGGTATCCGACTCTAGGGGCTGGTGCTCAACTCCGTTTTTAAGCTGAAGAGCCAGTATTGTGCAAGTCCGTGAACATGTGGTGGGCATGGCACATGGAACAGTTACCTTCCCGCTTTTTACGTGGTACCTATTTATCTGCTTGCATTTGCATGCTTTTGAATTGCTAAGTTGGTAGGAGCGGGGACAAGCAGCGGGGGCTCACTCTGCTGTGCGGCACCTGGGATTCAAACTGCCAAGCTTACTGACTATGCAGCCAGCAGTTGGTGCTCTAGCCCGCTGTGCTACCATGTCCCTTACTTACATACTTACTTAATAGATAATTACATTCTTCTCCCAATACCTTTAGAAAGGTTTTGTTATAATTAATTATCATTTCCCATCCTTATCTGCTATCTTTCTGTTATTTCATATTTTGAAATGTATAATGTCTTACCAAAACCCACTTCTCAGAGGTAATAATAGAATGCAAAATACCTTGATAGGAGAAACTGAACTTGCAAAACGTTTTCAGTTAATATTATAATTGTTAAAAACAGGGCAGTAATTTGGTGCCATTATCAAACTGTTAAGGACAAATTAAATTGCATCAAAGAATATTTCAGCCAAAAGACCAAGAAGCAAAGTGTTATGGCACCATTCATCTTCCCTGTTGTAGAAGTCCCTGGTTAGTACATTTTTGTTGGCAAGTCAATATCAGCATGGTATGGTATATTTGTGCCTATAATTAGGCACTTATATAAATTACCAGACACTCTCAGATTAAGATGAGGCACTGTTACTTGAATTTAATGCATAGATTTCTAACAGTTTTAAAATGTTTAATGTTTACTTGTCCGTGTATGCAGCTTGGTGCATAAAGAACTACTAAGTGTAGGGCACCAGAGGGAAAGACTTCAATAGAAACGTAACAGTCAAATATTTTAATATTCCTGTTTCAGGCATCTTGTTCAATAAGGAACGCTATGTTTCTGGAGCAGGCTGATAATGCAGAAAGGAATCACATTAGTCCGTCACTCACTGGACAAGAAGCAGTTATGTGGTTTTCACATAAGCTGTGGTTACCACGTTATTACTTTATGAAGAAAGGGCATTTGTATTGCAGTCCACGAAGAACACCAGCTGTAGCTAAATTCCACTAGCAGTTCAAAGCTAACATAAGTCACTAGAAGCCGAAGGGCAATATAGCAAATCAAAGTATCTCAGGCTATAAGCCTCATGTTGTGGTATAACACAACATGCATGATTTAGAAGAGCAAGTATAACCAAGTCCTCTAAAAAGTGGAGGCTTGGGGAAGGGAGAAAGAAAAATAGCACAGGACAATTAGAATCTAACTTTTCAGATGATTGGAAGAGTAGAGGACCTAATTAAGTTCTTATTTTTGAAACAGCAAAGAAAAGTAATTCATTATTGAAATAAAACAACCTAATTTGGTTTGGACTGATTGAAAGCTCTTCTAGCTCAATGTGGAGCCAAAGATTTGTGCCACATATTGATTATAATGACTGATGCTGCATCTATCACAGTGTCCAGTTTTTTTCCCTGCAGATGAACATGAAAGCAAAAGTATCCCCTTCATCTTTTTGTTTACATTGCCTTTTTGTAGAATTTTTTAAAAGTTGTGGGTCCTAGACTCAAGCTGAAGGAAAGTGCAGGTGACACCTTTAAAAATTACAAACAGAAGCTAATGTTTGGTCCATATGGGACTTCATTTAGACTATGCACTGCTTAGGTGTGAATTGTATAGGGAAAAAACATTAAACCATCACCAATTAACATCAACAGTAGAATTAGAAACCAACATTCCTGAACTAATTTTGCAGGCTCCATTTCAAAATCCAGTCTCTAGAAAGAACTTGGAATAGTTATGAAGCGATATTTTGGAAGTCACTCCCACTGCATCTTTCAAATCTAAGTGGTGAAAAGCCTGACAAAGGCCCATAAAGGCCGAAAGCTAGTGTCTGTATGTTTTAGCAGTCCAATAAAGATATCACTCATCCTTGCCATCAAACATTGACTTACCATTGTGATTTGTTTTCCAACAAAGGCAGATCTCATTTCAAGGGTACCTAAGCCAGTCATGATCACAGTCTCCTCTGACAACAATCTCCATATATTAACTGAGCCCAGGGTCAGAAGGAAATGTTTATTTATTTAGTCAAGTCATGACTGAACACTTCAAATTATGCTAATTTTTTTCCACTAGCACTAAGCAGGTTATGCTATCTTCTTGTAAAAGTGGAGTTTTATTCCATTTGTTTTCCAGGTATAGTACATGAAGTTTTATATTTCAATACAAAATCTTCACCTTAAACATCAAGAAATAACATTCTAGCTAGTGCTAGGGAAAGAGTGTCAGGTAGCTTAATTAGAGAGCAGCAGTTATTAACATTAAATGGCACTTTCTGGTCTGAGGTTTGGGTCTGAAATCCAATGAATATACTGACACAGTTTCCATTATCATGATAATGGAAGCGGTGTCAATTTTTAATTTAAACATAATTAAACATTCCTTCTGTTTTTGAAGCAAGACATTTGAGGTGAGAAGCAACTTTACTACTGAGCATTTGTTACTGGGACATTGAGTAAATTCAGTAGTTTATGTGTAAACAACAATATTTAAAGTTTTCTTTTATTAGCATCCTCTTTTCCACGACTGCTGCTTTAAACCTGGTTTTAACTGAATTCAGTAAGGCATGTTGCATTTTACTATGTTGTATTGCTTTGTTTTGAGTTGTTTTTCTTGTGCATTCATTGTTCTTAATTTACTGGATTATTTCTAGTTATGTGTAGGCTGTAAACCACCCAGAAAAATACACATGGCACTGTTGGGAGGTACATAATTATTATTATAACACATGTTTTGTTCTTATTTGGGGGATAATTAGCACCTTTAATTGAAGGTTCAGTTTGTGTGTGTCCCTAATCAAAGGTGAATCCCTCTCACCATATTTTACAGTGAATTTGGAAGTCCAAAGGGCAACTTAACAATCAACACACAAACAAACAAAACCACTGAACTCTCTGAGAATAAATTGTAGTCATTGGTCTGATGACATCCCTATGCTTATTATTTACATTTCTGGGGATAACCTGGTCAAAATTAGGCATTTAACTTGATGGAAATATCACATATGTGTTTAATTCTCCCATTGATATCAAAACTTTGACAGAGCTTCATTTTTAGAATAAAGCATTGGTGAAGAATATTTCTTTTTCCCTGTTGAAGGCCCCATTCCTTCAAGGACAATCTGACAAGGTGTCATGTCTGCAGTAAATAGCTCCCCCTAAAATAAACCAACATTCCTTTTTTTTCTTTCTAACACTCTTTTTTGTGCCTCCCTTACCTTCTAATGTCCTGTGAGTGAGCATCTAGCGAAGATCACTATCACCACAGATTGGAACTCAAAGCTTTTGAAATTTTGCTGAACATGGCATCTAATCACTAATGTAAAGCATGTACTTGTAAATACCAATGCCTTACCTCATTCGCTCTGGAGAAGATGTGGTCTTCCAAATGGTTTTGGGAGGATGGACTTGTTCACCCTTGTGAATGCTAAGGGGAGGGGGGAACTGAGGTTTTCCAGCTATATTTAGAAGACTACACATCTCTAATCATTCTCAATGCTTTGGAGATCATCTTTTCTTTTCTTTTCAGGGCTCATCACCAAGACCAATAATATCTAGTGAGGAAAGCATTTCCATCCACATATTTCAATTGAGCTGGCAAACATTTAATCAGGAGAACCCACTGACTGCAAAGGGAGTAAGAGTGGCTCGTATTGACGTAACTAAGTAGATACCCAATAATGGGGATATGCCACTTTTATTTTGGAAATACAGCTCTGCAGAGCCCATAGCCAGCATACCTATTCACTGGGAAGCATGAGTCTCTGGATTAGTTCAAGTCCCCATTTCTACTTTGAATGGTGTGCGTTAGTGCTGAGAGCGATGGGGGTATTATGGGGGTCTGGAATGGCAGCACATCTGGGCCTGGATAGGTAGCAGAGCTTGCAGTGTCTGCAAGATGTTTCCTCCTGTGACAGTCAATAGGAGATGATGGTCAGGTATGCAGGTATCAGTGCCCCTTTGAAAATTATCCACTCTTTGTGCCAATAACAGTTCTGTAGCAAAGAGTTTTCTTCTCAGTAGTACTCAGTGAACCAACAAAATCCAGCAGCAATTTTCCTATTCCTGCTTTCCCCTTATTAGAACTCAACTTAAAGACCCATTGCTTTAAAAAGAAAACAGTCCCTTTTTCTTAGATGTTCTAATCCATTGGTTCCCAAAGTGGTCCACAGAAGACCAAACGTGGGTCCATGTTGGCATGAAAAACAAATGGGGGTCCAGCTGTTTTGGGAATATAGTAGAAATGTAGCAGCAGGGGGTCTACTGAAAACAGTAAAACTTTGAAAGTGGTTTACGGGAAAAAAGTTTGGGAACCTATGTTCTAATCAATTGTTTTGCTTTTCAGTGTTTGTGTCACATTTCCGATCACTTCATAGTTCACTCTTCCTGCCCTTTGATAAATAATTCCAGTGCACACTTATTATCAAAATGCAAAGCAAAACAGCGTTATATTTAGGTTACGGTGTTAATGCATCCAACTTAAATAATTAGTACACAACTTTGATGTGAGAAGGGTATTTAATAAACGCATTACCAATGTTGAAACAAAGACAAAAGTCAAACACTGAAACAAAATCAATTGAGTTACACACACCAGAAAATTAGTACCATCAATTATATATCGAACAGTGCTATAATGTCTACATAGTTGTACAAAAACAGTAGATAGCAAGGTTTTCCTAGACACCTTAAAGACCTGAAAGAAGAAAAACTCACGGGACGTATGTTCCTTCAGAGGGCTATGTACGTGTTGGACTCCTTAAGATTGTGAACTATATGGGTGCAGCTAATTTCCTTCAATTTTTCATATGGAAATTGTTTTACATTTGAGGAGTATGAATGCATGCATAAAATAGGATGGACCCTTTTGAGGCAGAAAATGTCACTGCTGAGTTGTGGAATATCGGAGAGAGTGGATCAGTAACTTTGCAACAACATGTGGCTCATGAGTAGCAATGTTAAAGAAGGTAAAATAGTTTTACTCTTATTACACTCTCATTACACGACATCTGATTCTCTCGAGTTTGTTGTGCAGGAAAAGCACCTTTTCCTTGCATCATATACCTTCCACCTCCCAATCATAAAAATGCATCCTTTTGTTTTGTTATATTACAAGGTTTGTCCAGATGATAAATCCAGAGATTAGCACAGATGTTTGTCTTTATATCTCGCATTAGCCAAAATCCTAATAGGGTTTTAGTCAGGTGTCAGAGAAATTGTATAAGCTAATGAACAAGATATCAGTTGTGCACCCATGACTAAGCGAGCAACCGGCCCTTGGTCAATTAGATGCAATTTGTCACCAAAAAACACCTATCCATATTGCTGAGGTACAACACTGGCCTCATACATAGCTATAATCAATGGAAATGTTGAGGACCATCATGTAATTTAGGGTTAAAACTGACCAAAATCATGATAAAGAAACATCAGAAAGTAATAATCCTTATGTAAATATTGATTACAGTTTTAACTTGGGCTCCCCTGAACATTCTCAGTTGACTGATATGAGTAAACAAACTTACCAAGTCCTATCTAGGCATTATCCTCCTGATGCTTCTATTCAATAGGGACTTAACAAGGACAATCCATTTTGTTTCGCAATGTTACATGGGAAGATCCCTATCTAAATGCCATTGAAACACTATTTCTAATTGTATCTCGTTATGTTTTCCCTAGTGATTTAAAGAACGATCACTACATAATTTGTTCTTGTCAGTTCAGATTTTCTTGATTAGACAAAACATCTTCAAGAGGAATGTTCAAGTCGTGTGAGAGTCCTCACTTGCCAGCAAGAGCCAGACAAGGAGTGCCATTTCTCTCACACACTCTTCAGGGTTTCCATATTAGTAGGAGTTTATTCTGAAACTCTTGCTTCTAAAATTGACACGGTGCAGCCAGCCAAACAGATTGCGTTGGTAACAGGCAAAAGAAACTATTTGTTCACTGCTCATCAGCAGCCAACTCTCTATCTCACTGTTCCTACTAGCATCTTGCCACAAGTCCATCTTTTGTCCAAAAGTGATTTGATGAACCATAAGATACAACTGTGCTAACACCACTGTGCTGTCTTTTAAAGTATCGGCTCCTGATCTGTGGGCCACACATCATTGCAAGGGCACTGTAGGTTTCCAACAAGGATTGTACTGCTTAATCAGTGTGCAAAGGAGCGAGAAGCTGAAGTTACTGTGCACAGAAGAGCATGGCATAGTAATGCAACCCTGCATTTTGTTTTCTCTCCTGTACTGGGATCAATGCATGATATTTATGAGTGGACATAACAAAGTCATTGAGTATCCAGATATGTATGAGCTTAAACTTTTAAAACACTGCTTACATAATGCAAAAAAGTGATGAGAAAATAAATCATGTAAATCATGTAGAATTTTTTTAATGCTGCCATGAAGAGATTCACTCAAGGTAAGTTTAAGATTTTGGTATTTCTAAAACCTATAAAATCCTGAGAGTTCTTTGTTATTCTCTGATGAATGCTGATTTTAAGTCTTAGAATTTGGGAACAAATGCAGGAACTCAGGTGTGATTTTGTTGGCCTTGAAAGTATAAACAGTATGTCCACCAATACATGTTGGTAAATTTCATATTCTCCTAATATATTCTCATATGCCATAAATAGCAGGGTAACTCAGGATCTGTTCCCTATAAGGCAGAAGAGAAGGTGGAAAACAATTTGAGCTTTATTGTAGCTTTCCTTCCCCCTCTTCTTTACAAACAAAGAACATTATTCATGCATGTATTTTCAATCTATGGATACTAATAAGAAAAGAATAAGCCTCCACAAGGAATTCACAATGTTTTCTGACTGAATAGCACATTCACTAGACAAAAGGCCATTTGTGTTTGCTACATTCCAGCACTATGCTGGTGTGGGCATATCATCAGATAAAAAAATTTTATAACTCCAGTCCTTGGGACAGAATATTGGACCTGTGCCCCGACCATCATCCTGGGTCTTACTGGGCCTTGGCACACCCCATTCCGATATGCACCCACAGCTCCCTGTAACAAGCACTGAGGTTCTCCAGTCTTCCAAGAGGTTGTCCTAACACAAACCAAAAAGCAAGCCTCTCAGCAGCATGGCCCGTTTGATTATGATTCTTGTTTCCAATCAAGATGCTCTGTCAGCATTTCATCCCATCCCCGAGTTGTGAATTTTTGGATGTGTTCTTGTTACTTTTCAAAGTGCAGTTGTGTTTGTTTTACTACTAAACACAATACCTATCTACTGTTTTGCTTTCAAATACAGTGAGAAGAAACATATCGGCAGCAACTTTGACATCATCAAACACAACAATACCTCTCTGATAACCACACTGATCAAGACTACTGAAGGACACAAATAACCTTAGGCAAATAACTCAACCTTCCTTTAAAATACACATGCACATCAGATATAAACAAATGTCCATGGCACTTGTTGAATTAGCTTCCAGCATTGAATGTCTCCAAGAATGCTTTCCTCGGACACATTTTTTTTAAAAAATTACCAGCATTATTGTTTCTGTGAGTAATATTGTTGTGCAGTGACACAGTTGGTTGCTGCTGACTTTGTCCAAGGAGTCTGCAAGTCAGCATTTATATAGCTATCTATAAACAGACATTCTGTTTTAGCTACAACAGTAATTGGAATTATTCACAACCTGTTAGTTTTGTTCTTTAGGCACTGGGTTATAGGTTGCCAAGATCTAAATGGACCAATAAAGGCAGTGAAAAGTGACAGCAGTGTGCTATGAATCAACCATACAAAACAATTACAGTTTATATGAGAGTTTTGTCTATATACAACTCTTTCCCAATAGTAAACAGATTTCACAATGATCGCTAAATCTAAAGACATCTACAACCCGGAACAGGTTTAATTCACAATCACCAACATGTTTGAAATGGATGCTTATTAATCGTTGTGTTCTGAATAGTACCTGACTGCTTACTCTAGGTGCAGATATTTCCCCCTTATGTCTACTGTCGTTTTCAGGTGGCAATGCACCTGCCCTTTTTGTGGTTTTACAACATTTCCGTCTAGGTTTAAGCCAGAGTTGACCCAGTCAGCGAGCATGGGCAATATTGTAAAAGAGCATGTAGTTTCAGTGGCTCCAGCACTGGCAAGTGATGGAGATCAGCACAAGTTTCAAAAACAGAGTCTGTAATTGTTGATACCCAAGTACCAGCCACAGTTATTACTATAAAATCATCACCAGTTTGTTTTTGCAATAGCCCCCATGTTCTCTGGTCACAGGGAAACATTTAAACATTTAAAATGTAGCTGCACTGGAATGTCGTAAAGCTTTTTATTTTAAAAATTCTTAAAGGACATGGTTTTTAAATATGGATTAGAAAGAAGAAGCCGTATTTAGAGGCAGAGCGCCTGCAAATGTAAAAAAAAAAGACAGCTTGTACTCCAAGCTGAACAAAAGGAAGTGCCAAAGCACCATCCCTTGCTGGGGGGACTTTAACTGAAGAGGTCCTCATGCCAGAAAAACCTTTTCTCGTGGCAACATAGGAGGTGGACTGTTGGTCCATCAAGGTTATTACTGTCTACACAAACTAACAGTGGCTGCCCAAGGGTTCCATATCTGGAGATGCCTGGGAACGGTCATAGACCAGCGATGTCAAAGCTTTGGCACTCCAGGTGTTTTGGACCAAAACTCTAAAAGGCCTCTATCACTGGCAACATAAGCTAGGAATTCTGGGAGTTGCAGTCCAAGACATCTGGCGTGGCAAAGGTTTGCCACCCCTGCCCTAGACTTGTCTCTATGGGAAGCATGTAGTCTACCAGAGAGCCATGTCCCTTTCTAAGAGCCCCCAGCAAAATGTCTAAGCCTGAAAAGTCTTTCATTGCCGCGTGCAAAGAGTGCCTAGGAAAATAGACAGTGTAACAGCCAGTTGCCAGACGGTTCAGAAGACACTGCAGTGATATACTGAACATTGAAAGAAAGAACTGGTCATTTTCTCAAATATCAGTACCTGTCTCCTGATTCACCTTGATTATTGTATGTGAAAGAGTACACATTCCTGTTTTATATCTAGATACACAAATAGTGGCACAGCATTTGCTGATTGTTTTGTATCTAGATATACAACTAGTGGCACGACATTGGCATGACATTCCACAAAGTTGCTAAAAAGTAGTTTCTTACACTAAAGCTCAAAGTTAGTTCTTCATCAATACAATCTAATACATTGAATATGGATACACTCCAGTTATTTCATATCTCATTTCCCTCTGGTTTTGCTTCTCTTATTGAAAAACAAACCAACCAGAATGGATTAATTCACCTGCAGGTTTCACAATGCTTCATCCTAGTCTCACAGCACAACTGGCATTACAAGATGCCACCAAGGGTCAAAACAGACATTGAACCAACAGACATTAAACACAATGTTTGTAGAACTGCTACAAATTACTGCCTTTCTAGGACTGCCCTCTAGTCGGATTTTTCAGAAGCAGTGCAGAAACAAAAATAAATTCATGCTGTGAAAAAGTTTAAAAGAAGATCAACACCTTTTCCATCATATACATACAGTAATACCTTCCTCAGCCGGTGAGCAACAAACCTCCTGATGGAAGCTTTATCACAGCCACATCCTGATTAATTATAATCCCAGACTCCAGTTGGCAGAAGACTAGGGACAATTGGAAGTTCTTTTAAACTGGGTGACAGGGACGCCGTAACATTTTCCTAGCACACTGTTTTTTAAAATTGCCAACTATCATGTTAGAAACTGAAACACACCATCCTGTTGGCTAAGTCAACTCTTGCTTTGATGCTTGTTCAGATCTATTGCCTTCTTTCCCCACCCCTTCCATTTACAGTTCTTGACTTTACAGCCCTTATTCTGACCTTTCCTCTGAGCTCACCTTGCCCCGCCTGGGGACATATCTGTCACCTCCAAAGAATCTCCCCAGTGAGTCAAGTAGACCTGGTTCCCTGTATCTTCTTGGGGATCCATGTCTAGCATGGTCTATGGTACTTGCAGTTGCAAGTTTGGATCCGTGCCGGTAAGAGGAGCGTTTCTGTGAAGCCATCAAATCCGAATTCTCAGACGCTGCTGCACTGTCTTCCTGAATGGTCTGTAGCTCATCTGATTCAGAGGGCCGGTCTTTGAAGGTGTTGTCTTCTCTCCCTGGGGCATCTCGGGAAAAGAGGCGGACCAAGTGGGGGCGACCAGTTGTGTCAGCTGGGTTGGCCTCCTTCCAAGCATTCTTTGGATCTACTGTGCCCTTGGAGTCTGTCACCGCTGTGCTCTTAGTGGAGCTCCCATTGTTCTGGTTCACATCTGCCTCTCCTGCAAACAACAAGGATGAGATATGAATGCAAGCCTGTGAAAAACAGAGCCCTGGAACAATGCTGCTTTCTTTCCTTTGCGTTGAGTTAGCTGCTTTACACAAAGTCCATATATTATAGCTGTAGCAGCAACACTGCCTGCTACCAACCCAATGCAGGCATATTCATTTTACAGAATTAATATGTTTTGGGAAAGGTGCAGGCAGACTAACATGCGTGTGTCTGTTGAAACCTTCATTGAAAATAAAATTCTTAAGATATTAACAGGATGGAACATTCTTCGGTCTATTCAACAAACTACTAATGATTCACAACTTCTAACTGAGAAGAAACTGTCAAGTGTGAATTAGTCCTCTTGGCGTTTCTATTTAAGATTCTGAAGATGACAGATTTACAAAATATTATGAAGTCTGCCACCCTGTGCTAACTCACTATTTCTGCTGGCAGAAGATGTGATTATGAGAGAGAATTCACAGTTGAGATCCATTTGCATGTGACTCTAATTTT
>JAIOUR011487773.1:0-12874 GCA_020711275.1 Calotes versicolor
CTCACCAAAATGGAAGATAGGGAAACAATCTTGTATGTTCTTGACTCACAGAGGGCATGGCCAGAAGTATGTCAAAAACTTTGTTTATCTTTACGCTCCTGTTTGCGGAAGGTTGATTTTTGTTTATATCTAGATGTTTGTTGTCTAGAAGCATAGGATGTATTTGGACCGTTCTATTTAAATTGATCCCAGTTGAATCGAGTTTGATAACTGAAGTACTGATTCTGAGGATACTGTCTATGCCATTGGTATCTAGGAAGCCTATTATAGGATTGTACACCATATGTTTGTGGATTGTAAGACTTTGCTGTCTTTTTCACTTGCTGATGATTTCACTTGCTTTGAGTTCCTCATCAGCAGTAACATGAAAAATCCCTTCGCCATCAAATGGTAAATCTACTCTTTGTTTTGCATCATCTGGCAAGGTAGTTGCCCAAAGCCATGCATGTCTCCTGAGAGCAATAGGAGATGTAGCTAATTTTGAAGAAGCATCTACTATGTGGCTAGAAGCAATTCTCTCATGTTTAGAAAGTGACATTGCTCAGAACATAAATATGTGAATTTTTTATGATGTTCTTCTGGCAAAGCATTAACTAATGAGAGTAATTGATCCCATAGATGTCTATGATAAGCTCCCATGGTTGCTAAATAATTTGCTGCACACAAAGTGAAAGATGCTAATGAAAATTCGCCTTGCCCCCTCACTGAACAACTTTAAGAAACAGTTAAAAACATGGTTTTACCGCCAAGCCTTCCAATGACACTCTTCTGGCCTCCATGGTAAATGCTATATCCCATCTTGGATTTTATTTTATTTTATTTTATTTTTATTTTATCTGTCTTTATGGTTTAATGGTTTAATTGATATGTTATTATTTTGTTGAGAATTTGTTATAATCTATTGTGATACTGTTTTGTACTGGAGTCTATAAATTGATTGTAAGCCGCCCAGAGTAGGTCCGCCTAGATGGGCGGCCTAGAAGTCCAATAAATAAATAAATAAATAAATAAATAAATAAAAATAAAATTGCTTACTACCTAAAGAGTCCAGTTTCCTCCCTTCCTTATTATTAAGGTTAGTTTCAGAACGGAACATAGATTTAATTTGAGTAGCTTTAACAGTACGAGAATTAGTTGTTGACTTCTTTGAAAGATAAGATGCTTCATTTGTATGTGTCCTATAAAGAGAATCAATGCAACATGGCATTTACAGTATTGAAGAAGGCTTATTCCAAGAACTCCTAGGTAACTTTAATAAAGACTTAATGAAAGGCAACTGCACAGATTGGGTTTGACTAGTATTAATATCATTGTAAAGGTCATCTGAATCTGGTTGCTCCGGTTCTGCAACAGAAAGATTTAAAGATTTTGCCAAGCGAGACAATAACCGAACATATGTCTTATAGTCCTCAGGAGGTTGAATGTGATTAACCTCTTGAGATTCATCTGGCATTTCCTCTACCTCTCTTTGAGGTGAAGGTGATGAGTTAGAATGGGAGTACTCTCTAGGGCTCGGTGAATGAGAGCAAACAGGTGAATGGTGTTTAGATTACTTCTTAGCTTTAGCTGGGGCTGGACCTGAATAAATTGTTGAAATTTGAACAGGAAGTAGTTTGGTATTTCATTAAAAAGCACTTTATCCTGCTTAGACTTCCTCTTTTTCCCTGAAGGGCTTGTTGTGCCGGCGGTTGCAATTCGGGACTGACGGCTGCCCGAGCTTCCGTGGAGGACACCATTTTATCAAAAGAGTCAAACTGGTGTCGAACAAGCTCTCTTAGACACTCCTGGGTAAGCTCCTCCTGTGAGGACGATGTCAAGGAAGATGACGAGAGGAGGGCTTCCTCCGCTTCGAACGGTGCCCACTTCCCGAGGACGAACTAGACGACTCGTCTGAGTCAGCCTGTTTTGAAGACTTTTTATGACGCTGGTCTTTGCAGGTGTTATGCCCTCGACGTCGAGAGGACGTCCCCTTCTTACGCTTCTCCAGCTTCGGGGTCGAATCAAAGCTCAAGGTCGAAGAAGCATCCAGGCTCAAGGGTGCTCCCTGGCTCATCCGACCTTGCAGGACAGCCAGCATCTCGGCCTCGGAGGACGCTGGGATCGAGAACGTGGTTGAGCCCAAGCAGGACGGCACAGTCTCCAGCAGTGTTTGTTCCTGTCGGTGGCGATCGGGCTCAACAGAGGCTTGATGGTCGGCTTGGTGCACCTCAGCTCAGGGAGCGTCGCTCACTTGGGATGACTCAACTGGCTGGACAGCCTTCCTTGGCCCTTTCTCCTTCGGCTTCGATTTGTGGGTCACAGTTTTCGGTGCCGAGGACTTCGAGCTCGACTTCGAGGCCGAAGACGCCCGAGACGTAGTCTTTTGGGGAATCGTCGAGAGCTCCGTCTCCTGGGACGCTCCCATCACCACCGGGATCTGACTGGAAGACATGTCAGGAGCTGGGGCCTTTTCCAGCAAATGCGCCCGCAGTCTAGCCTGATGTTGGCGGAGTGCTGGTTTCGTGAATTGGGCACAAAAGGCACAGCCCACAGGGAGATGATGTTCTCCTAGGCAGTAAAGACATTGTGGCCGTCCTGGAAGGGGATCTTGTTATTGCAGGAGCGGCACTTTTTAAACGGGCCCGAAGGGGCCATCAACTGGGGGGGGGATTCTAATGGTCATTATTCTCTTTTTTAAAAACTTGGAAAGGACCTAACAACTTTAAGAACAATAACTACAATGCTAAGTACACTATATTAACTAATTATTCTACAAAAACCTAAACAATTTTTACTTTCCTTTTCTTGCAGCTGAGAGCTCGGCAAATTCGATGTTAGCACAGCGGCGGTAAAAAGGAACTGAGGAGATGGCGCCAAGACCGAGGAGCATGCACACAGAGGAGAAGGAAAGGACCAATCAGGAGAGCTTGCAATATTCTGGTGGCAGCGCGAGGGCACTACTAGACCCAGCATGTGTATCTATGGAAGACCACGAAGAAGAATCACGGTTACGGTGTCAATTCTGACATGCCTGACATGCCTGTAAGCCTTGTCTCCGATCATGAGGGGCAGATGTCTGTGCCGAATCACAGACATTGGCTTCCATAGGCAGCGATCGCTTATGAATCGATCTCTTTGATGGCAACTTTACTCCACCTCGAGACCTTGCCTCTTTGTTCTGAGGTTTTGAAGTTGTTTTGCGTTTATCAGAGTCTTCGAACAATGAGTCATGTCCCGACTCCAGGAGACTGACATTTATTGCATCGCCCGGAGTGTGCATCGGGCTTAAATGTGCCTGAAGAACAGTTGTTATCTCTTCCGAAGCAGTATCCCACTCTGAATCATGATTGGACAGAGGGGGAGGCACAGTATGCACTTGAACAGTCATGTTCCCCTCATCAGCTCTCCCTTGATTCTGCCTCGGCGGCAAGTGGTGAAGAGAGGTCGGGTCCGACATCGCAGTCTCAGATGTCGGCATCAGGACAGTTAACGAGGCTCTGGGGGTTATCTCTTTTAGTGCTAGACTTCTTTAATGCTGATATTGATTTAACCTTAGGTTTTTTTTATTAGGCTCTACTACAGAATTTTGGAGCGGTTATTGTGCTTGCTCCATTATCGGGCTTATTTCTCTAATAGATAAGATTGCAACCGAAGAAGTGTCTGACATAAAGCTGGCTTTATAAATCTTTTACATTGAGCACAAGTAGATGTTAGGTGCGACTTCCCCAAGCAATATAAATAATTATTATGCCCATCAGCAAACGGCAGTTTTCTAGGGCATGTAGAGCACCATTTAAACCGACCCGAGACTGCCATAAAATGGCGGTCGGGAGAGAGGGAAATAGTCAAAATACTTATTTTTTTTAAAAAAACTAAGTATATGTTATGTACTAAATATTGGACTATATAAGAATAACTCAAACTGTTAACTTTTGTTAATCTCTTAACCTAGAATGGAGCATTGGCAACAATGAACCGCTCTGCACTGTGGCAAAAAGGTACTGAGGGGAGATGCCATTGAGGGCGGAGCATGCGCTGTGGAAGGAGGAGTCAACAGACAGAGCTGTGCTTGGCAAACTGCCGAATGGCTGCGCAAGCGCAGAGGAACCCCTAAGGTGTGTATTCACAGAGGACCACAATGAAGAATGGAAGTGTTCCAGTGACACAATCCTTTCCAAGTGCAGAGGAGTGCAGGTAACTTTTTACTTATGTCAATGTCCGCTATGGCCTTCAACATGTACCAGGAAATATTTGATGTTACTTGCCCACAAATATTTGCCCATTAGTGGATGAGAATTATCTGATAATTTTATTATTTCTATTTTGATATTTCTGACATGAACAAAGAGACGTGAAGAAGTAAAACCAATCCTCACTCTATGTATACACAAATTTCAGATTGAACCAACCTTTAAACTCACCAAGTTTCTTAAGAGTTTGGAGGCTTCTTTGATGTCATCTTTCAAAAGACTTTTGTAAACTAGGTTTAGTCCTATTCGGGTAAGTTCCTCAAGATTTGTCCCAGGTTTGCAAGCCATCCGACAAAATGTCTGAACCTCTGGCAGCTTGTTGTGTAAAATGGCTTCAGAAATAACTTGCTAAAAGGAGGAAAAATATTCAGTTACATGTGAAGAACTTATGCAGTTCCTTAGTGGTGTTTATTGTCTTGAGTATTATTTGTTTAAGAGAAAGGTGGGATAAATTAATTGATAACATTATTTAATTGCCGTATATATTCGAGTATTAGTTGACCCAGATATAAGTCGAGGTACCTAAGTTTACCACAAAAAAATGGGAAAACTTATTGACCCAAGTACAAGTCGAGTGTGGAAAATGCAGCAGCTACTTGTAAATTTCAAAAATAAAAACAGATACCAATAAAATTACATTAACTGAGAATCAATAAGCTAAATGCTTTGATACACAAATATTTTGATACCTCAGAAGGCGCAGAGTAGCCAGTTCAGGCACTGGGTGTCCAAAATAGATCAATGGTTTAGGTAACTGGCTGCAGAGCATATGTGTTTGACTCCCTCTTGGGCTTTCTTGACAGGGCTGGACTTGATGATCAATAGCTCTGCAGTTCTGAGAATATCATGATGAAAATATCTGAGGAGCCACCGGTGAGAACCACTTCACAAGAGTCCTCTAGCAGAGCATTCTAAACACATCACCAAACTATAAAACCTAGGAGTCCTTAAGATAGAGCCATGGCAATTAAAGTGGTTGCAGTTATATAGTGCAGACACATCCAAATGGATCAGTCATTTAATAGGCCAAGGTTTCTGTCTGCTAGATTTGCTTGTGGTGATGTTTGGCTGTTCCTTAGCAAGTTTTACTTTGGGGGGTAGTTTGGAGGTGACTTACAAAATAAAGGACAAATGCCAAGGGCAAAACCAAAACCAAAGGAAAGAGCAAAACAAGAAAACCAAGTACTGTATTTTTTTGCCCTATAAGACTCACTTTTTCCCTTCTCAAAAGCAGGGGAAAATGTCAATGTGTCTTACAGGGTAAAAATAAGAAACAGCCCTCCTGGTCCCCTACAAAAGAAAAGAAAAGAATTCATCCTGAAAGGTGGCCATTTTCCTATTTCTTTTCACCCGTGAAAAGAAGCAATGCTTTAGGAAGGAAGTGATGTCAAATATAAATGGATTCTTTTCTGTCCCCCCCCCCTTTTTTGGTGGGGGAGTGAGCAGTGGTTTTCCATAGAAATATATTGGAAACCAATTAATACAGGAACTGACTAATCAGCTTCCAATGCATTCCTATGGGAAACTGCTGCTGGGCTCCTCTGGGTCCAGCGATGGCAGCACAGCTGGGCCTGGGGAGGAGGAAAACAAGGGGGTGATTCTTTGTTTTCCTCCTCCCAAATTAGGGAGCGTCCTATGGACTGGAGTGTCTTATAGGGCAAAAAATATGGTAATATTGCTCGATTTAACATTTCTCTCAATATAACATTTCTCTCACATAAGAAACCAGCAACAGCTAATAAGTGAACACACACACAGAGAGAAAGAGAGGGAGAGAGAGAGAGGGAGAGAGAGAGAGAGAGAAATGCAAGCCTGACAGAGGGATGAGGGGGAAGAGGGAGTGAGGGAGGAGGCACACACAGAGAAACAGAAAGTGAAAGGCAAAGAAACAGCAGAGCAAGGCAGACCTTTTAATGATATGCACTGCACAGGTCTTACTGACTGGGGATATAAGTGGCTGAGATCTGCCTCTGCAGGAAAGACTAGGGAGAAGAGCACATATGGCCACGGAGAACAGGTAAGTGGTTTACTATTATTGACATGACTTTAAGTCGAGGGGAGCTTTTTCAGTCTTTAAAAAAGGGCTGAAAAACTCAACTTATACACAAGTATATATGGTAGTTGGACTGCTTTGACCAATGTTTGTAGGGTAGGGTTTGATTGGGTAGGAAGAGTGGTGAATACCTACCTACAACAGGGTATGATTCCAGCAAGCTTAAAGGAGGCCATAGTAAGATCATTGTTAAAAAAAGCCCACCTTAGACCCCATAATACTGAATAACTACCAGACAGTATCTAATATTCCTTTCGTGGAGAAGGCAATAGAGCGGGTTGTGGCCTCACAGCTCCACAGGTTCCTGGATGACACAAATTACCTAGATCCATTTCATCTGGCTTCAGACCTGGTTATGTAACGGCTTTGGTGGCCTTAGTTGACAACCTTCACTGAGAATTGGAAAGAGGATCTGTGTCCCTGCTAGTGTTACTGGACCTCTTGGCAGCATTTGATACTATTAACCATAATATCTTCCTGACCCATTTCTCTGGAATGGATCTGGGGGCACTGTTTTACGATGGCTAAGATCCTTCCTGGAAGAGAGAACTCAGAAGGTGGTCTTAGGGGATTCATGCTCATCACCACTACCATTTTCCTATGGTGACCTTCAGGGCTCTGTGTTATTTAACATTTACATGAGACCACTAGGAGAGATCATATGGAGTTATGGGGTTCGCTGTCACCAGTATGTGGATGACACCCAACTCTACCTCTCCTTGACACCTGCATCCAAAGAAGCTACTTCAGTTTTAGATTAATGACTAGAATCAGTAATGAGATGGATGAGAGAGAACAAGCTGAAACTCAATCCAGTCAAAACAGAGGTGCTTTTGGACACAGGGCACACTTCAAAGGAAGAACTCACTTCACCAGTTCCTGGAGATGCATGGAGGATGGTGACTCAAAGAAATAGAAGGGCAAGGCACCCCTCTGCAAAACTGAAATTACAAAATCAATTTGAAACTCTTTCTCTCATCACACCTGAGAAGGAATGTACAGAGGAACAAACGGTGCCACCTGATGAGCTCTCCTTTATCACTATTGATGAGATACAAGAAGAAGAAAAGGAACAAAACGAAGACTGCTCTAATCATAAAATTGATTAGTGCATGTAGAGGAACAGACGGGAGGAGAGCCTCCTTGTACTAGGGGATTCAATTATTAGAAATACAGAAAGATGGATTTGTGACGCACAGGAAAACTGTACGGTGACTTGCCTCCCAGGTGCAAAGGTGGCAGACATCACCAAAAATCTAGATAGCTTGACTGAGAGAATGGGGAAAGAGCCTGTGGTCATGGTACATGCTGGTACCAATGATGTGGGGAAGGCAAAGAGGTCAGTCCTGGAAGCCAAATTCAAGTTGTTAGGAAGAAGATTGAAGTCCCGGATTTCCAAGGTAGCATTCTCAAAAGTGCTGTCTGATCCTTGTGCAGGACCTAACCGACAAGCAGAACTCAGAAGTTTCAAGGTGTGGATCAGATGATGGCATTGAGAGGAGGGCTTCACATTTGTCAGAAACTGGAAAACATTCTGGGAGAAGCCACACCTGTTCAGGAGGGATGGGTTGTCCTTGAACCTTGATGGGACCAGATTGCTGGCACTTGACATCAAAAAGGCGGCCGAGCAGATTTTACACTGATAATTGGGGGAGAGATGACAGGAGCTGGGCAGCATGCGGTTCACGAAAGTATGCACTTAATAATAATAATAATTTATTGTCATTGTCTGTATACACATAGTATATACACGCAACAAAATTCACAGACACCCAGAGACCAGACCCAAAATGAATACACACATACACGCACAAACATACCAGCCCCTTTTAAAACCACCCTCTTAAAACACAGTACCACCCTTCTTAAAACACATACCACCCGCCCTTAAAACACATACAACCCTCCCTTAAAATACAATTTTCCCCACAACAGACCAAGTAATACAATCTGACTGCTCATTTATAGTGGTCCTTAAGTTCATTATTGAGTGCAATTATAGCTCGAGGATAGAAACTGTTCAGAAACTGTGTGGTTCGAGTTTTAATTGTTTTGTATCTTCTTCCAGAAGGTATCAGTTCAAAAAACTTGTGAGCAGGATGGGAGGAGTCTCTAGAGCAATGAGGAGGATGCAAAAATTACTGAGCAGGGCAAGGAGCCACTCACTAGCACTTTAGTGGAAGGAGGCAAGAGGCAGTCCAATGATACAACTGGACTCAAAAGACGTCATCAGAAAAATACATATAAATGCTTGTATGCAAATTCCAGAAGTCTCTGGAACAAAACAGGGAAGCAGGAATGTCAAGGAATTAGTTAGCAGATGTCTTCACCTGCTTGTGATCCCTACAGATGGCGTTAAGAGATATCCTATCTATCCAACCCAGAGGTTGTCCTTCGGCCTCCATAGGTATAACTTTTGATACCCTTGTTCTCCATAAATTGGTTTAATCCTCTCTTAAAGCTGTCAAGGCTGACAGCTATCACCACTTCTTCTGGCAGAGAGTTCCATAGACCAGTGATCCTCTGGGTGAAAAAGTACTTTCTTTTACAGTGGTACCTCTAGTTACAACCACAATTGGTACATAGAGAATGGTCTTAACTTGAGTTGGTCTTAAGTCGAAATAATGTTTCCCTGGAATGCATTGAAATGCTATTAATTGGTACAAGTGGTTTTTAGATTTCAATGCATTCCTATGAGAAATACAGTTGTACCTCTACATATAAACTTAATACATTCATGGATGATGGTCTTAAGTCAAGTCAGAACCTACAGGAACTAATGCAAAAGCAGTTAATGCATCTGCTTTTGGCAGGGGAGCATATATTTTTAAAACCTAAAGTACTAGACAGTCTCTCTCCCAAACTAACCATGGGGGCGAAAGAGCTACAGAGAAGCAGCCTTTTTGCTGACCAATAGTTAGCTGAAGGAAAAAAAGGTGAAAACAGTTAACATTTTGTGCCATTTTTTGGTTGTACATGTCAAAATTGTGGTTGTAAATCGAGGTAAATTTTTGCAACCACTGCTGGTTGTAACTCGAAATGGTTGTAAGTTGAGCCGGTTGTAAGTCGAGGTACCACTGTATTTGTTTGAGGGCATCGGGCACCACCAAGTGTATCTTGTGGGACAGACACACAATGCCCTCAAACCTGTCCCCCTCAGTAACCACGTAGCCATGATTCAATTCCCCTTTGGGTGCCCACTTCCTCAGGGCAGACAGGAACTCCTCCACGATGTTACTGCCTGTCACTGACTCCTCCATGCTGCGCACCTGCAGCAGAGCCACCTGGTAGCCTGAACGTTTGCCGGGGGCATCCTCCTGAAGGCCCACGTGGGATGCCCCTGTACCAGCAGCACCCACATCCACCGACTGCCACTAGTGAGCCGTCAGGGACAAGTGGGAGTGGTGCCCCCCCCCGGACCAGAGGTCGGAGGTAAAGTGGATCTTTTGACCTTTGGCCCACGAAAGCTGACCATGTACCATCGCCCTGATGGACTCATGGAGGGAGGGCAGCACCCTGCAACTCAGGGTTCTCTGGGATGGAGGCTGGTAATTGAGGGTCAGGTGCTTGAGGATGTGCAGGAATCCTGGGGAATCCACATACAACAACGGAACCCCACTAAAGCCCACCATCTCCCCCACCACATGTGATGGCCTCTTGCACCCTGCCCCTGCCCCGCTGGCTCATCCTTTGCATACCACTGAGGGCCAAAAGTCATGCAAGGTGGGCTGCCTGCTGGTGTTGCCTCCCTCAGAGGTGCTGTCAGGTGTTCTCTTGACTGCTGGCCTTCCTCCAGCCTCCATCTCGCTGCCCTCTACTCTTACTCCCCTTTTCCTCCCAGTCCCAATAGGTAGCAACAGCTTTGGATGGTGTCTCTGAAGGTGGATCTGCAGGGCACTTGAGTACAAATGCCCCGTCGCCCCACCACGTTACAGACAGTGCATGTGGCCAGCCTCAGGTCCTCCTCTTCTAGACATTGAAAGACAAAATCTCTTTGCAGCAGTCCGCAAAACATGTTCACCTCTGAATCTCCAACTTCCGCTGTACATTGACGGGCCAGCCAGTTACCTGCATCTCTTAGATAATCATCAAGAACAGTGTGCTTTTACTCTAGCAAGATGTAACGTGCTTCCATTGAATCTTCTATATGGCAGGTTTCATTCTCAACCATTAGAATCAGTGGCTTAAGCAGGGGTGGTGGCGCCCGTTGACAAGGCCCCAGTTGGGCGCCCCCCTCCAGTGTGCACGGGTGGGCAGAGGAGTGCAAGATTGGGGCAGGCGGCCCAATTCTGCGCCCCAGAGCCCTGCGCCCGGGGCAAATGTCCCCCTTTGCCCCCCTCTAGTTATGCCCCTGATTAGAATTATGAGTCTGCCCCTGTAATTCTGGGATCTTAGAGTCTCTGACACACATTTTTTCCACTGTACCATCTATGTTGACATTGTTGTTATTCACTCCTAGAGATGTAAAATTTCCGGAAATTTTGAAGCTCAGAAAAAAAAACCATTTTTTTCTGTTTTTTGTTTTTTGTTTGGAAAAAACCAGAAATTTTTGGAAAAATTGAAAAAAATGCTATATTAGCACACACACATGTTTTAGAGCTTGAAAGTCATTCTGTTACTTTAGGAACATAAGATATGATTATGGACAATTTGATTTGGCATAAAATTATCATAAGAACATAAGAACAGCCTTGTTGGATCAGGCCACAGCCCATTGAGTCCAGCATTCTGTTTCACACAGTGGCTCACCATCTACTTCAGGGTATTCCCAAGCAGATGTGTGATCCCTGCAGATGATGTTAAGAGATATCCCACCTATCACAACTAGCATATTAAAATATAGTATATCCAACCAATTATTAGAAACAGAAATTATTTTTAAAATAATATTTATTTGTAATTGTAATAAATGGAGTAGCTATCTCCTGAACACTGTTCCCTCTAAGCTGCGCACGTGCGCAATTGCGCACGGCTAAGGCAGTCTGCGCGCACAGAAAATCTGTGCTGCGCACATTCCGAGTGGCCCGCGGGGCCACCAGAGAGAAAAAAAACTTTCCCTGTCCCCGCCGCCCTCCCCCCCCGCCTGCAGGGTCTGGCGGCGGGGGGCAGGAGCGCCACGACTGCCTTCCCCCAGCCTTTACCTCTTCGGCGCCTGGCATCGCTCCCTTCTTGCGCAAGACTTGCGGAAGCTGTTCCTGTCTGGAGACTTGCGGGAGCTGTTCCTGTCTGGAGACTTGAGGGAGCTGTTCCTGTCTGGAGACTTGCGTTTGCTCGTAGGAAGCTCACGTCTGCATGATTGGTTAATACATGACGATTCGCAGGGAAGATAGGAGATTTACGATTGCCTCCAGTGCAGGGAATGCCTTACCAGCCCAGAGGCAATCGGAAATCTCCTTTCTTCGGTGCGAATCGTCAGAATAACCAATCACACAGACGTGAACTTCCTATGAGAGGAAACAGATTGAAGCACGCTGCTGCTGCTGCTACTGCACCTCAGCTCCAAGATAAGTAAAAAACAACAACAAAATTTCTGGCAGCCATTTCTTGTTGTGTCTGTTATGCTAGCAGAGGTCATGTTTTAATATGTAGTCTGCTTCCTTTTTTCAGTTTTTAATTTATTAAGGTGATGCTGTTGGGTTTCTTACTCTTGCAAGGGGCCTCACAAAATGAAAACTCTGTGCAGTACTTCTTCAGTTTAATAAATTCTTGCTGATAATTTGAAACTTCAGGGTGAGAGTTATATTTGTTATTTTAAAATAATATAATCCCTACTTTCCTTGGATCAAATTGATGTTGACTTTGGCAGTTCGATTTGAGATCCCTGGCCTAGAGAGATGTTTGATCCCTTATTTTCAAGAGAACCCTCATAAGGTTTAATATGATATGCTACTTAAAAGATGCTGGATGAAAATAAATTATTTCTTAATTTATTTAAAAAGGAAATTAATTTGTTTAAAGATACTGCTTTTTGCTAACATTTACAAAGTGGGATTTTAATGAAATCAGGAGATTTTAAATAAACCTAATTTTTTGTCATAACTACGGTAATAATGGATTACAATTCTGATTTTAGTATAATTACACTGCATATTAGAGATTTAATTTTAAAATTTTAATATGCATCATATTATAACATAATCATAGAGATCATTATGATGTATATAAAGATTTTAAAATTAAATCTCTATTGTGGAATCATACTAAAATCAGAATAGTAATCCTTTATCAGTTATGACAAAAATGTAAGTTTATCTCCTGATCCCATTAAGATCCCACTCTGTAAATTTCAGGATGTTAAGCTTATAACACTTCAAAAACATTTTAAAAAACTATTGTTTTAGCATTTGTTTTTAAATAAATAAACATATATATTTTTGTTTTAAATTTTTTAAAAAATATTTTCTTTCACCAAGCATATTTAAGTAGCATAGCATATTAAACATGAGGTTTTCTTTAGAATAAGGAGTCAAACATTTCTCTAGGTCAAATAGAACTTGAGTAATTCAAGATTTAGAATGTTAATGAATACCAAAAATGATTATTTTTCAAAAATAATCATTAACATATTGGTATTCATTAACATACCAAAAAT
>JAIOUR011488885.1:0-18864 GCA_020711275.1 Calotes versicolor
GAGAGACCAGCCACTTCCTCCAGACCCTCTTCATGGGTTCAATGGCCCTCTAACATGCACTTTAACCCATCACCTTCCAAGCATCCATTTTCAGGTTCACCTCTCAAGACATCTGCTTTGACATTAGCTTTGTTTTGCTCTTGCCCTTTCATATAATTCTGTTTGCAAGATAAGACATGGCAGAGTATCCTCACTGAAGGCCTAAGACCAGAAAACTCTGAAGATTGGACAAATTCCTGTGGTGTATGTCAAATCCCAGTGTTTCTGCCAAGACCAATTAGCTCCCTGTTCATACTAAAATCTGCCAAGAGGCCTGGATGAAGTGCTCCAATGGAGATAAGGAAGGAAGTCCCTATTTTGACTAGCCTTAGACATCTGTTTTGCTAAACTTCTAATATTATCTTTGTTTCTATTTTATTCTTAAACCAATATATCTGTACATATATTATAATAAGATGCAATTAGTACCTGAATTTTACACAGGAGAAAACCAAGGAGCACATACCTAGATATTTATTTACAAGGTTTTTTTTAATTACAAGATTTTTTTTAGCCACCCCACAATCAATAGGTCTCTGGGCAGCAATATTAAGCATCATTGTTGCCAAATATGAACACTATGCTGATAATAAAGATATCTGTGTTTGATGCTCAAACTGCTATCTCATCCAAAAACAAATGTATGATCACTTTTTAAAATTTTCTGTCTAACATGCTAACATATATTTGTTTAGAGGCTGATTTGGAAGGTTTTTTTTTTTTTACTAATTAGTACAAATAGTCTGATATATTTGAATGCCTATTTATAGTGTAGATCAGGTTGGTCAGCAGAAACATTAAGTTACAAATTACAAACTGTTTAGTTTTTAATTATTTTTCCTAACGGTTTTATTCAAACACATACCTTGCTGTATTCCATAGCACAATTAAAAAGAAATTAAATATATAAATCGATAAAAGGGGGAAACATGCCATGATTTCCCCGCTCCCCGCTGAAAAAACTAGAAGAATGAAGCACAAGTGTTGATTTGCCTAGAAGCATACCTTTGACTTCATGGAGTGAGGCATTATTATTGCTATTGCTAGTGGATGTTCTGCCACTATCAAGGCTGGCTGGTCTGGAAGCTGAGTGAAAGAAAGCAGTAGACAGCGTGAAGCACATACCGAGCTGATGAAACTGTGCCTGATACATTCTGCTCTGAGGCAGGAAATCATGCATGCTGGCACTGCACAAGCTGAACATGCCACTGTCAAATTATGATTTCCTCTAGGTGAAAAAGAGAGAGATGATGATTCCAGGCAGCTCAAGAGAATAATTTTAAAAATGATATTATAGGAGCAAGCCATATATAAAATGGAAGGAATAGAACAGAATGTTTAGAATGGAAACCCATTCCTGGCAGAAAGAACCAGGGTTCTGGAAAGGAATGGCATGCCAATGTGCAAAGGATTAGTTGTGACAAAACCAGCTACCACAGCTTTAACACTGAACCCTGCACATGAGAGAAATGCAATGAAAAGGAGGAGCAAGAGCATATCAACAGTCAATGTTCTGTATTCCTGTCAATACAGGTGCAGGGGCAGTGTTAACATATGGTAAAGCATTGCACAACACGCCAATTGGGTTCTGCACATTTAAAGAAGTATCAATTAATTGCAATTCGTATTTCAGCCTTATTTTTACAAATGGGCTAAAATTGGTTGCAGTAAAAATACATTAATTTACAACAAAAAGACTGATCAAAAAAGCTTGTGCTAAACTCATTGTTAGTCTTAGCTGCACAGTTTAAACCCAATGGAAAGAAAACAAAGCACTGGAATGTCTAATCAACTTGCACTGATTTCCATTGGGTGTAAATAGGATTAGTGCTGGATTTAGCCCAGCTTTCCTGGAGATAAAATGTCTGACTCTATTTGAAGATGCTCAATATTTATGGAGTGGTGTAGTGAGAACAATCTGGATGCAGTTCAGGTACTTCACACCCATCAGCTCATTTTGCTCAAAGATGTGAGTGGGGGAAATCTCATACACTTAGATGAGATGGAAAAGGGATGGAGCTGGAGAGAAAAAGTATGAGAGAGATGGAAAAGGAGCACACACACACTTGCAATGCCTCATCTTCTGTTTGCAGATAAAATTCACTAGTGCTTGCATAGTAGGTTGACTGTTCCAGGGGTCTCAAACTTGTGGCCCTCCAGATGTTCTGGAACTGCAACTCCCAGAAGCCTCCAGCACTAGCTGTGCTGCCAAGGACTCCTAGAAACTGCAGTGCCAGAACATCTGGAGAGTCGTGGGTTTGAAACCCCTGGACTGTTCTGTGCTCTTTTGAAGAAAAGTCTTACCATGAATTCTCGATCCTGTACTTGAATCATCACTTATTCCTTGTGGACTTACATCTTCAAAAGATGTAGCATCTAGATGGGAAACAAATACAATTTTGTTGCGAAATAATAATGCTGAATTTACAGCATACAAAGACACTATAATTTATGTATGATGGGTTGCTTGCTATTGTACGATTCCCAAAGGAGTCTACAAGTACACCATCTCTTCCCCATTCTATCATTCTACAAACTGGTGAGTCAGAATGTGCAATAAAGAACACAAACAGATTCTAACAAGGCTACTGTCACCAACACAACCACACCACACTGTGAAAAGGGTCTACCTATACCTTTGTTATTAAGCAACTGCTTGGATCTCAAGCCTGCAGCAGAGTTGACAGTTGCAAAGTTGATGGATGTAGTAGAGAAGGCCATAGATCCCAATTCTTTTCTCCTTTTACCCGTAGATATATCATCAGGACCCTCCAGATGCTCAGAACTACCTGTCCATTGTCCTCCTGCTAGGACCATGGACTGCATCAGGTCATTCATGGCTGGGATGCAAATGAAAGCAAATGAATCAGCATGGTTCAATGTTCTTTAAGTTCTCATTTTGCACTGTAAATGCTTCATGTTTATTTCAGCATCAACACATACTGAGAGCTACAGTACACAAGTCCATACAGGTTACAGCATGCAATTGGCTAAATGAATGAAAAGTGTTAAAAAGCCAAAGCCGCCTTCTAGAGATGATTGCAGTCGCTTTTTATTAGCTACAACCGCCATGCTTGTGCTGAAGTGCTATATAATAGATAAACGTATGTTAGAAGCTCTGATATGTTTTGCAATGACAAAATGGAATGGATAGGATAAGATGAGCAGAAGTGCTAATACAAAGTCAGTGCTGGCAACAATAAAGGATTCTTCAGTGCAGGCTTCTGTAGGAATAGACTATTTTGCATGAGACTAGAGAGAAGGATCCAAAATAAAAGTGTCCTGTGACAGTTATCTTTACATATCACCTCCCCCAACTTCTTCAACAGCATTTCATTAAAGCGTAAGATATGTAATTGTGTTTTAAAAAGTGATTATTAGGAATTCTGTTCAAAATCTGCAAATGTGTTAAGGGCGCTGTATCATTATATATATACACATACATATATGTATATATTATGTTCACATCCCAGTGATTTCCATACCTAAACATATGAACAGCCATTAGCTCTTTCTATGTGTAAACATATGCATGCATATGAATACACAAGTATATTTATACACCCCAACAGCGATGTGCGAGTGAGTGTCAAGGTGTTTAGAAACATTGCTTCAGCTCCTTGTATTACAGCAGGACTTGCACTTTGCAAAACAGGAAAAACAGCGCAGTCCAGGGAATGGTTAGTGCAGTTAGTACTAGAAGCCAGAGTAGCCATTTAAAAAGAAGCTGAACTGTCATAAAGTCTTACACATGGAGCGACGGTAGAAGGCCTTCATTTTGTCTTTTTCCTTCGGTCTGTTCCTCAAAAAGGGCAGTCTTTTCAGTGCAACCACTTTTATGTCATAGCATAAGGAAAAACGGAAACGGGAAGATGAAAGAAAAAGGGGAGAAGAACAGATGGAAGTTAAATGTTGAAACTAAGGAAAGAAATGAATGCTTGAGCTTCCACTAGGTGCACTTTATTAAAAGCTATTAACCTTATGCTACCGAATGACAATGGTATATGAAGCCTCCACTGTGAAACTTTTAATACAACCCAAGAAAAACTGGAGGTTATATTTGAGGGCTGTAAGCCACTTTCACAGATCAAGCTTGCTATGTGCTTGAAAAAAACAAGCAAAAAAACAAAAAACAAAAATGCATCCAAAACAAAGTGCTGATTTTGCAGTAGGAAATGAGAACTTCTCAAACAGCTTTATAAATCGGAAAAGTATTTCCAAAAGTGCTTGTTTGTTTAATAAAATGTATTTAAATAAACACTGCCTTCATTCCTTGTTACCAAGCAGTTTCTATTTTTTCCACATTAGTTGCCTATTTTAAATATAGCTTTGTTTCAATCATTTCACTTCCTACAACACCAATAGCCATGATATTTTCCATTTTTGATGAAGTAACTATCAAGGAATTACTGGAGAGAACTGCAGAAATCTGATAATCTGACAGATTACTATTTTTAGTAAAAAATAGTTAAGTGATACATCATGTTGCTTGTTGGGGGGGAGGTATCAAACAGAACAAGTATGAGCAAAAGAAAGATGGAAAGAACAGCAATAGTTTTGAAACATTAAAATCAAGTGGGCATCATCTGCAAAGAGAATGTTAAACCTTAAATTATGTGAAGAATTCACTTTTCACTTGTGCCAGGATTGAGGTCTTATGCAAGAGTCATGCAGCTAGCAAACAATTCAAATTTTAGAGTGGTATCATCATACAGTTCAAGCACAAGCTGTGAGTGTGTATCAGTGCAAACAGTTCAAAGTAAACCAAATAATGCTTCCCAGTCTCTTTGTTTCTTTCCCAGGTTATCATAAAAATGAACCACTTGCACCAGAGAGAGGGATGTGGGAATAGATGAGGCATATTGCTGTTTAAAAAAAACATATGAAGCAGCAGGAAAACAAGTTAAAATAGGAGGGCAACTGGGGAAGTGGTTAAGGGAGAATCCTGGAAGAGGCAGCCCAAAAGCAGGAGTTTAAAGGATGCATATAAGATGTGAGACTTTTGTTTCCTTTAGATTAGTACACTCATGATTCCCCAAGTTATAACACTTAGAGATGCAGCCCAAAACAGTAGTTTAAAAAGCAGCTTTTTCTTATTTCCATGTAAGTCTCCATCACTGTTTATGCCAGTCTTTCAACAGAAGGAAACCACTCCGTGTGGAGCCTGGGAATGGCAAGGATGCACAGGAGTTTCAAGGGATCATGGGACAAGAGGTCTCACAGCCTTTTAGGATCTATAGATACTCTCTCACAAAATAATATCTCTACTAATAATAAATACAGTTTCCAAGGTATGCCAAATATTTAAGGAGTGCATTTATCAGTGTCACCCACTGAGTCTCCATGACCAAGTGAGGATTTGAATCCAAATCTCCTGAATCCTAGTATCCACTACATCATATTGGCTACACAATACATTACATTGTGTATTTCCAGAGTACTGTATTCGACTTTGGAGCGCGTTGCCCTCAGATATCTACTTGTGCCCCTCACTGGAGACATTTAAAAAATAATTCAAGTCCTGGTACATCCAGCAGGCTTTCCCTCAGCCAGGACTATAACTCTGCCCCCCACCCTCCAGCTTACTGACACCAACTCCCATCTTGGTTTAGTCACTGTTTACTCTAATTGTGGTGTTTTATGTTTTTATAGTTATATTTGTGGATTCTGAGTGTACACTGCCCAGAGTGGGCTATAGCCCAGATGATGCGGTATATAAGGATGAATGAATAAATAAATACATAAATAAAGTACTGATGTTACACATTTATTCATCTACAATGTTCTATGATATACATTCTGTCATTTCCTTTTCCTCTGCACTCTGCTTACAATTTGTGTAGCAATTAAGGATGAAAATGCCCTCTAAAAATGCATAACAGAAATAACATGAATGCAGAGTAAAAAGAGGGACTTGCAGAGGAAACCTGTATATTTGCACTTATAAATGTACTGTATTATAACTTCCGTTTCTGCTTCCAGCCTCCTCAACTAGCTATGAAACCAATTTAGGTACCCAAGCTGTGCACATTTGTAGGAGGAGAGAAGCACCCAGCACAGTCTAAATCCCTTTTCCCTCAGTGGTCTGTCAATTGAGGACCATCTCTGCCTTGGATTAGAATCTTGGATTAGATTTCAATTTGTTTGCCCTTATCCAGCCCATTACTGACAACAGCCACTGTTCTACAATCAGTTTTCTGAATAAGGGAAGAGATATATTTGGGTATCATCTGCATATATGGAGGCGGCCTAAGGACAACTTCTGGATTGGAGAGACAGTAGGATATCTCTCAATGCCATTTGCAGGTAATTAAAAGCAGGTGTAGACATCTGCTTGGGAATACCCTGAAGCAGATGGTGAGCCACTGTGTGAAACAGAATGCTGGACTAGATGGCCTGTTACAGCAAGGCTGTTCTTCTGTTCTTATACTATAGGTGATATTTTGGAAAACCTTTCCCAGTGGTTCCATATTTAAATAGAACCAGAGAACAAAAAAACAAAAAACAAAACAAAGAACAGAACACAACAACAACAACAACAACAACAACAAGGACCCTAAGGAACTCCTCAAGTCAATAACCAGGACAGCAAACAGGAGTCTGCTAGCACCATCTTCTGAGTTCTGCCCTCTAGGAAGGATCAAAGCCACTGTTGTTCTACAGTCCTAAACCCACTATAATCTTCATTTTACTCTTCTGATGAAACTGACAAACAATGGCAAAGAGGTAAAGAAAAGGGCAAATGTGCTACATTTTCCTAGCAGATTTTGAAACCAACTCAACCTGTACATAAAATGCCAATTTTCACCGTACAGCAAAAGTAGCAGCAAGGGATTCCTCTATCCCTCCACATAGTTAAGGAAGGAGAGGTTAAAATGTGAGAAAAATAATCCCCTAACATATACAGATTTTAAAAAATGATGGGTGGCAATCTATAGGTGAGTTTCAAAAAAATAAAAATAAAATAAACATGTCCCAAAATGACCCAGAAGTCCATCTTTATGCATGGCTATTTTTATTAAGCCCTGATGTAAATACAAGGAGGCGTTTTCAGTTCTCCAGGCCTCTGTGTGGGATGTAGAAATGACGTCAAATGTAAGATCTGTTACAAACATTAAGTGAGGAAGAAAACTCTGACTGGAATCCTATGAAAAATACCATACGCATAAGGCAGGCATGTCCAAAGTCCGGCCAGCGGGTCATATGTGGCCCTTTTTCAAATTTTGAGTGGCCCTCAAGCTCTTCTCCCTGTTGGCTGAGCCTGTCACTCATCCCAGAAAAAGGAGGGCAGGTGAGGGGAGGCCACAGAGCAGGGAGAGGGAGAGGCTTCCCACAATCCCCCTTTTGAACCAATGTGAAGAGGTTGTGGCAAGGCAACACCCTGGGTAGGGGTCCCCTTGCTTCTCCTCCCCATCAACAGCTCTCTTTGGGGAGAGGATGGCATGGCTCCTTTCTTTCTGAGAAACGGGGTGCATGTACAGTAAGCCCCCAGTATCCGCTGGGGTTAGGTTCCAGGACCTACCGCAAATAGTGAAAAACCACAATGTACGGATGTGGTTTAAAAATGGCCATAATGAATGTGCAATGTCTCCCACATTGGAGAAGAGCCTGCCAATGGCCACTCCCAGCCTCCTGGGAGACTTGCCACCCACCAACAACTGCACTAGCTGCCTCCGTGCCAGCCTAGGGCTACTGCCATCGACGCTCCCACCAACCAGTGGGTCCCACAGACTGGAAAAAACAAGGAATTTACTGAAAAATATTGACTGGGAGGAAAACCGCAAAAGACTGAAACCGCAGTTAGTGAACCGCAACTTTGCGGGGGCTTACTGTATGCATGTGCGGACCCCCCCCTCCAGTGCATGTGCTTCCCTCTCTGGAAAGAAGCCTCAGCTAGAGGAGGCTATGAGCGCTGTCGGCCCCAACACATGTTCACCTCACCAAATCTGGCCCTCCTTGCAAAACGTTTGGACACCCCTGGTATAAAGTAAACTGGACAAGTGGTTCCCACCATTTTCTGACAATATGCTGTACGCTTGGGCAAGTAACCAAGTACTCAACCAAGCATATGACTTGAGTATGTCCAAACATGTGACACCCAGCCAGAATAATCAAACAATATCAGAAACATTATGCAATCTTGGGTTTACCTTTTGAAAGCTAATAGGGTTCTGGTCATTGTATTCAAAATAAGCTAATCAGGGCTTCATTGTAATGAGCCTCATAAAAATATTTCATTTGTAAGGAGAACAAAGGAGTTCTTCAGCAAGATTATTCTGGGAAAGAATCAGACTGGTTAGCTCTTTCTACCAGGTAATATTAAGCCACACAAAACCACAGTTTTCCCTGTTCCAGTATTTAGAAATATCTCAGTAATGTTGCCAGCATTATTAAAGAAATCTGAGAACAACGGCTGATTACTCTAGATCAGTAGGCACAAACAAGGCTCCTTTCAGGCTGTCAAAGCAAGATTCTTGTCAATGGTGGGCAGGAACTGTGGACTAGATTTAATGACGGATAAGCAGTGAGCTAGTCTTAGACTTCAACTGAAACATAGAACTCTTAAAGCTAATAGAACCACCATCATCCCTGCTAGAGACTTTGAAACATTCCCCTTTCCCTTGCTTTCAAGGTAATAAAACAAATGCTGAGATTTCTAGATAGAAGCAATTAAGAGTATCTGATGGATTATCAATCTTCACTAATAAATCAAGACTAAAAACAATTCATCAACTGAAAGGTTAAGGTTACTATAAAACGGAAACTTTGTTTTGATGTTTACACAAACATCTAAACAAAAGCAGGAATAGGTTTTTAATATAAATAGACAAAGAAATCAATTAAATATTCACCTTGTGATAGTACACAAAAGGACAAAAGATAAAAATGCAGCGCATCTATCACTAATCCACCTTTCTAGTGTAACAAATCTTATCAATGCCTTAAATTGTTCACTTAATAAACAACCTATCTATCTATCTATCTATCTATCTATCTATCTATCTATCTATCTATCTATCTATATATATATATATATATATATATGCGCTAAATTTATTGGAATATATATATATATTCCAATAAATATTATTGGAATATTATATATATAATTTATTCAGGTCCCTTTCATAATAAGTATTTATCCTGAGTAACTGATCTTTCTATTAGATCAGGGATCCTCAAACTAAGGTCCGGGGGCAACATGCAGCCCGCCGAGGACATTTATCCGGCCCACCGGCTTGCCACGCACAGAGAAAGTAGTCATGACTTGTTCTCCTCGGCACCACTGCCCCTTGCACTGTCTCCATGGTGGGAGAGGAAGGGAGAGACAGAGGGCAGGAGGAAGGTAGGGAAGTCAGCAAACGGGGTAGCGTGGGCGGCCTTGGCTACCGGTTCCCGAAGAGAATGAGTTGTGACTACCATCTCCATGTGTGGCAAGCCAGCTGATGGACCGTGGCCACATACTGAAGGCTGCGCCAATGAGGCCTGATGCACTTTCTAAAGCACCCTAGTGTCGGTCGGCTCGCATTCTTCACTTTCTGGCGGTGGGGGTGTGATGTGGGTGTCTTCCATGGCGAGAAGCAGCAACCCCTGCGGCCAGTGCACCTTCTTAGAATAAATTCTCGCTCATGGTTGACCATTAAGATACTTTAAGACACCGCCAATTTTTCTGTCCATTGGGCTGAAGCCCCTGGTCTTTCCCCCATTTAGCAATGCCCCTGGTGCAGCACACTCTCTGACTCCCCTCCTTCTTGCTGTCTCTTTATTTAATTTTCCTTGTTCTTCATTTTATATATTGTATTTGTTCCTGGGTTTTTTTAAAACTTCAAAATAAGGTATGTGCAGTGTGCACAGGAATTTGTTCATAGTTTTTTTTAAAAAAATTATAGACCGGCCCTCCAACTGTCTGAGGGACAGTGAACTGGCCCCTTGTTTAAAATTTTTAAGGACCCCTGTATTAGATAATGAGTAGAAATCTATTTTGGCTTCTTGTGAAATCCAGTCTAATGAAGTACAAGCTATTTAAATGATTTGTCCTGTTCTGCACATCTGACAACAAAATCCTATTCATGTTTATTCAGTCGTCATCCTCACCATACTCAATGGGTTTTACTTGTCAGTAAGCATGTTGTGTATTGCAGCCTGAACCTCCAGCCTGAACATTTTCAGTTTCTGTATTTAATATTTTGACATTTGAAAGACAATAAACATCTGGCTTGCACTATTCTATTTCAAAACTATACTAGTACAGTATGAGATGTGGTTGATGGATGAATTTCACACATATTGTGTCAGTGTAGCTTCACACTCTAGGACAGTGATGAGGAACAGTGTGATGAAAAGGTATAGGTTAAGGAATGAGAAAAAAATACCCTAGTGAGGGACAACTTGAAGCCACAGAAAACATTGTGTGATCACAAAGAGTAGACTATAGTGCTAACTCTCAACCTGTTGTCTAGATTTGTGTGCCATCATGCCATTTTAGGAGACAGATGATGCAGCAGTGAGCTTCTTCCATGCAATGCTAGCATCAGTGTTGCACTGTACCAAGTCCATCAGAAGACTTCACCATGTGCATGAGCATGCAGACAAGCAGAATAAATTCAGAAGCAGTGTAAAGACGTTAATAGGGAAGCTATATTAACGAGGCTTCCTACACACATAAGTCAGAAGTGTTGTGAAAGGATGAAAAGAGATGATATTGAGCAAAGGGTAAAGGAGATATGAATTTTACCTGACAAATTCAGCATGGACCAGATTTTTCTGTGTATTTAAATACTGTTGCCCTAAAATACACATTAAGGTTATTGCTCTGTTGTAGGGCTTAATGTCCAGTTCATGACCATGAGGGATGAATGTTCATATTACATTTTAACCCAATGTTTTCTCTTAATTTAGAACCTTTGAACTCATCTGTAAATATTACACTACTTATTACTCCTTATTAAAATTAGACAATTTACTCACTGCTGCTTTTTTTGGCCCCGAGAGTCTGACCATCTTCAAGTGAATTAGAGCCCACTGATGAACTATCTTGACTGTCCTGATGTGGTAGCTGAAGAAATCCTTCAGTGGATTCTGAGCGGGTTGGTGTCAGAGTCAGGGACTTGAGGCGTTCTCGGTTGACCTCCTTCTTTGATTTTATAAGCTTTCTCATTTTTAGAGTAATCCAGTTGCCTCTCCTTGAGAAGAAATATGGATATTAAATTTAGAATCACTGGCACGGTCATGTTTTACAGCAATCGGCTTCCTTCTTTAACCAGGTACTACAGACACCTTCCTTGTGAGCTCAGTGAAGCTGATATTGTGTCAAATGGGCTGGGGTGAGAAAGCATGCGTAAAATACATGTGGTCACACATTACCTTCTGGGGGGTGATGGCTCATAAAATTTATACTGATCCATAATCTTTTCTTCCAATTTTTCTTTTTGTCTTCTTAATTCATTTAGCTTGTCACTGTAAAGAAAAGTTAATTTCAGAAGCATATTTTTCTTTGGAAATGTATTTTCTTTAACTGTTAAATTCAAGCATGTAGTGATTTTTCAGGTGTGCTTGTATTTCTATGCAATACAGTCCCAGCTCTTACTCATGTTTGTGGAATCAATACCGTGTTTTTTCACTTATGTGGTAATGGGAACATTACACTTCCATGATATTCAAACTTTAATTCCCCCCCTGCTAAAATGTATGCACTGTATGGAATGTAGAGTAGTGCCATGGGCAACTATTGTGACAGTAAAATGAGCGGCTTATATACCATCCCATAACACTCAAAGCACACTCTGGGTCATCTGCAATGTAATTATGCAGGCTACACATTGCCCTCCCAGCAAACTGGATACTCAGTTTCCTGACCTTGGAAGATGGAAGGCTGTATCAGCCATGATATGGTACCTGAATCAGATGGAATTGAATGCAGGTTGTGAGCAGAGTTTCAACTGCAGTACTCCAGTTTAACCACTGCACCCTGAAATTCTTTTCAGTAGTGAAAAGCAATACAACTCCGCCATTGACAGCTAAACTATTTTATGAAATATAACACTTTTACCAAGGGTCTACAATCTGTGATGTCTGGTTTATATGACCTCCTATCACCTTCTGCTGATACCACAATTTTTAAAAATGTAATTAAACATATTTGTCACAGTATATGGCTCTACCAAGTAGACTAAATAGTGACTCTATTGCTTTCAGCCTCCTGCACTACTACAAATCTCCATCTGTTTCTTCACCCTTTGGGTGATCAACCAAGAGAGTGGGGCAGAGAGGCCTTAGCTGTAGCCAAGAGTTGAAAATCAACTGAGAAGCTGCTGGAAACTATCAAATTGGGCTGAGTGAGTGGCTGTTTGAGGCAGGGAAGGGTAGCAGCAGCATCTTGCTGTTGCCTTTACAAACTGAAACAAACCTGTACATGGCCATCTATAATTTGCTTATCTGCAGATGTCTGTATTTTCCAGCTACCTACTCTCTTTTTTCCTTTTCTTTTCAAAGTGTATGTTTAACAACTTAGAGCTCCATCACACCTGCCAATAGAAATCCCAGCTATACTGATTTGTCAATTTCTTAGATATCACAATTTTCTATTCACGTGCTATTCATTTGTCCTGGCATATAAATCTGAAAATCACATAAATTCAGGGGCGTAACTAGGGGGGGCAAAGGGGGACATTTGCCCCGGGCTCAGGGCTCTAGGGGTGCAGAATTGGGGCCCCTGCCCCAATCCTGCACCCCTCTGCCTGCCCCCACCCATTGGAGGGGAGCGCCCAACTGGGGCCTTGTCACCGGGTGCCGCCACCCCTTCTTATGCCACTGCATAAATTTATTTCCCTTTTACTAGGAAGGTTGTTTAACTTGTACAATTAATGAATCACTTCATTTATTATCGTTTAAGCATGCGTGAACATTGGTGTTGATTTATTTCCTTAAAAAGAGGTGATGTTTCTGGGTACTGTGTCCATTTCTTGGCCACTGAACTTATGTTCTTAAAACATTTTTAAAGGGATATTGGTAAGCCGCCTATTATCACTAACATGAAATATACTGTTCAGAAGTAGAGCTTGAAGGAGACATTTCCTGCTTTGAATGGTAGAGAAAGGGGTGTAGTGTTAAGATCTATTCTCTCTCCCTCTCTTATTAACCCTGCTCATTATGATATACTTCCTTCTCCAGATGGTGTGCAAAAGGGAAAAGAAAACTGAGAGAAAGAGATATGCATGGAAATAAGGAAAAGGGGAACTAGTGAGTAAGGGATGAAAAGGAAAAGGGAAGGATGAGTGAAGGTTATTTACTGCTCTATCGATATGCTTTTGCTGTTGTGCTACTGTATGTTATGTGTTCATTGTGTGCATTATGTATAAGCTATGTGAAGTGTGTGTGTGGTGTGTGCCTGTGTTGTGTGAGTTGTGTGTGCATGCATTGTGTTATGTGTATGCATTGTGTGTGCCTGTGTTGTGTGCCGGTGTGTTGTGTTTGAGTGTAGTGTGTGATTTTGTATTGCGTGTGTTATGTATGTGGGTTTTTTGTGTCTATTGTATATGACTGTGTGTTGTGTGTTACTGTGTGTAGTTTTGTGTGTGTGTGTGTGTTGTATGTGCCTGTGTGTTGTGTTGTATGTGTGTTGTGTGTGCCTGTGTTGTGTGTTTATGTTGTGTGTGTGAGAGTGTGTGTTGTCTGTGGTATCAAAAAACTAGTAAATGACTAAAACTGAGCTAGGATTAAATGCTTTTATAGATGTACTTGTTTACATTTTCATGATACATTTCTTCATGAAGAAACTGCAGTTAAGTTTTGTATCGAAAGTTCACATTTTTGATACTCACATATACTGCCTTTGCTCAACATGGAAAAGGTCTTTGCTTTCCATATTCTGTTCTAATAATGTTCTGTTTTGCAGCATTAGTGTCTGTATTTGATCAAGTAGATGTCTATTTTCTTCTTCCAGGTTTCCTTTCAGCTGGCTAAGCAACTGTTAAAGTATACAAAACACAGCCTTTTACTATAGGCACTATACCCAACTTAATAAAATTCAAAATAAACAAATGATCAGAAGCTGAATTAAGTAATAGAAAGAAGATGGCTATCAACTGCCTTTCTTCCAATCAAAGAGAGCTCTTAACAGGTTCCATTAGTAGTTCTCTTAGGGTTATTTTCATCAGATGAAAAACATTTCCTACCCAGGTTTTCTCCCATCCCTCATTACATGCAAAGCAAGATAGTCCAAGCTGTGATTTGTCATAATTCTGATGACTGTTCATGAAAACTCCAAATCTACAAAATGTTCCGAAAAGGTGCAAGATTCTAGGCTCAAAATGACCCACTCTAATCACTGTCTCGATCCATGTAACTATCTTGCTTTGCATGCAATGAGTCTATCTCATATATTAGTTTCACCTTTTACATTGCATTACTGAAATAAATGAACTTCTGCAAAATATTCTAATTTTTCGAGTTTCACCTGTACTTCCATAGATCTCAAAGTCAACACTAGCTTATATGGGAGAACATGGTCTTTAAGACAGCATATAGAGTATGTCATAGAAAGCTTCACAGGTCATCATAATTTAAATTGTTCCCAAAACAACGGCAACCAGCAAAACTGACACAATTGGGGAATAATATGCTGCCCATAACGAGCTCCAGTCAATACTCTTGATGCAGAGTTTTTGATCAGCTGAAGTATACAAAATTCTCTTCTGTAGCAGCTCCACCTTGGGTCTATTAAAGAAATCCAAAGAGGATATAAAAAAGTTAAGTTTCACCAGGGCCAGATGAGATATCTCTGGAATGGGTGCAGCAGCCAACATACTATGTTGAGCTATACAAATACTGTACACTCCCTGTCACTGCAGACATTTTATCTGAATATCAAAGGGCAGGGCTGGGTCAATGGATGCTACTAAACTGTAAATCTACATCTTCAGCAGTAGTATAATATAGCTTGCACCTTTACTCTTCATCTGCCTTTCAACTGACCAGGAGCAGCTCTGTCTTGTCTGGATGTAGGTTCATTTTCTTTCCACTCAGACACTGTTTAGACCAGGCATCTCAAACTTGTGGGCATCCAGATGTTTTAATTGCAACTCCCAGAAGCCCTTGTCAGCACAGCTAGTGCTGAAGTCTAGCACAGCTAATAGTGAAGGCTTCTGGGAGTTACAGTTCAAGAATATCTGGAGGGTCACGAATCTGAAATGCCTGGTTTAGACCCAAAACAGCTGTCTTGGATTTATATGGGAAGGAGAGACATAGCTGGCTATCTGATCAACATAGTGGTGGTAAGTGTCACTTTGGAAAACGCTAGGTCAGCAGACCATTGCAAAGACGAATTCACTCACATGATATAAATCTACCCATCAGTCACTTTTCAGGAGGTACCATGAAGGTTTTAGTAAAATCTGAGGGATTCTGCACTTAGACTATTCAGTTTCTTACAAAAACATGTTCAAAACGGTTAAAACTAATTACAGGAACTAGAAATCAAACCGTTTAATTGTCCCAGAGAAAGAGGCATTTTATTGCACAAAACCCTATTATTTCTGGAATTTGTGTGATTTCACAAGAATAAAAAAGTGAAATGATTACCTCACACTGATTATTCAGCTTTGTATATGTGATGTCTAGCTGTTGGTACTGTTCTTTGAGTTTTGAGAATTCAGCTTCTAACCGTGTTTGTTCTAGCTTAGAATTATTTAGTAGTGTTTTTAAATTCTTATGATCCACTTGGAGAACTTCATTCTCTTTCAAAAGCTGAATATACGTATGATTTAATCTAGAATTAAAATGAACAAAAAAGTTCACAATTATTAACAATATATTATGCACAAATCGTATTGCTATCAAATTAATATTAGGAAAGATTTCCATTATTAATCACAATCACTACGATAATCTATGGCAGTGATGGTGAACCTATGGCACTAGTGCCCAAAGCGGCACTCCAAGCATTCTCTATGGGCACTCGAGCTCCAGAATTCAAAACTAATAAAATGTGAATGAATAGCTAAAGCCTGTATTAAGCATATGAATTAAAAATGATGACTTGTTGTCTAGTATATTCATTTTACAAGTTGAGTATCTATTAGGCAAAATATGTTAATTACTTCAGACAACTGTACGAGTTGTTTTTTTCCAAACTAAAATTTCAGTATTCAGGTTTAATTGCAATATTGGCACTCTGGAATAAATAAATTGGTTTTGTGTTGCTGTTTGGGCACTCGGGCTCAAAAAGGCTCACCATCACTGACCTATGGCCATGTTCTATGAAGTTTAATGTCCTTTTAAAATTTAACTACATGAAAAGTTTCTAATGTTTATGCACTTAATTTGAGATTCAGTACATTCTAGACGTTCACAATGCAAATAACAGCTAAAGCACACATTCAAGAAAATGTATTTCCACTTTTTGCATCCTTTTCTTGCCGGCAACGTTATCTCATTTATGTCTGTGTCTCTGAGATTAGATCTGCAATGGAATATTCTCATTTATATTCCAGTGACAGAGTGATAGCACAATCCCCAGGAAAGAGTGGGAGTTTTAATGGTGCAGTTCTAATGACTGATGAATTTCTCTTGTTGGAAACAAAACTGTCGTGTAAAGCTCCACTATGAAAGAGGCTAGCTGGGATTAGACAGATCTGGCTTTCTTCAGAGGAAAATAACACAAATAGGGCCCAGATTAGTTTTAAAGTGAAAGGAAAAGTATTCAATAGTTTGGGGAAAAAAGGAGTATTTTAGTGCGCAGTCTATTGGCAAAACTCCTGTATTGATGTTAGGGTGATGCTGAACCATCTCAGATGTATGCATCTGAACCTTAGTGACCCATGTGTATGAAATGCTGTCTTGAAAGAGAAATAACCAAACCTTTAACACTCTCTAAATTCCACCTAGAGCCTTTCACTTCTGAATACAAGCAATAATCAGTCAGTCCAGAGAAGACAGAAAGGTTTTACGATTATCAGCATCACTGCAAACATTACATTACTATCATTATTATTGCTGTAAAATAAACAGAATATAAAAAATTACTTAATTAGCTCTGATTTTGATTGTCTTTTATTCCTACAAATATCGCAGATGAATCCTAAAGGAGGCATGTGACTTCTACCATGTCAAATTTATTGAATTTTGCTAGGTAAAAACAAAAGCAGAAGGTCTACACGTTTTCCTAATCAATTAACTCTCTCTAGTCTTCAATAGCTCCCCGCTACCCTCATCAGCTGTTTGGCGGGGAGATAAGATCTCCCGCCTGACAGCTGATGCCTGGGGAGTGGCTTTACCCCTTCCAGTTACAAGTAACTCGAGAACCTAATGTTTCAGCATTGGAAAGGGTAAAGCAGCCACATGTTCTTTCCTAGGTCGAAAAAATTTGTAGGCGTGCAGCAGCTTCACCCCTTTGGATGTCAAAACATTCGTAAGTCGAGTTACTCGTAAGCAGAAGTACCACTGTACTTTTATCTTGATATCCAGATGAAGACCAATATGACTGATCCCATACAGGAATTACAGTAACCAATAAATGTCAGCTGTGATGGACCACCACAAATGCAAACTACTAAAGATTTGGGGAACTGCTAGCCCCAGGAGACTTGGGGGTATTGACATTTGATTAATGCCAATAGCTCTGAGTCTCCTGGGGCTAATAACACCCCAGCTAAGGGGTGTTATAAATCTTATAGTGTTCTGAGGAATTTACCAAGTGTCATACTTTTGAATTCAACCACATATTCTGTTGAGTTGTGCAGGCATCTGTATATCCTAGAAAATGGCAGTAATGTTTAGGATGTTTAGTTCTTCACAGAGGCACGCCCACTCTCTCTTTTTTAAAGGACACAATGGCCAGAGATAGGAGGGGGCCAGAGACTACTTGGCTGCTTTGGTCTGTGTGCAGTGGAGGCCCGGCTTGGCACTGTGATTAGCTGGACAGCACAAACCATTCACTGCCTCTTAAGAGCACATGTTTCTTGGTAACACCATGTGGTACATTTCAGCCCACAATTCTTTCCACAACTGCTGAAGGCCCTTTTGCCTTCAATGGAAGATTGCAGCAGGGCTTACAATGGCAAAGTTAGTCCATTCCCTCTCCCATGTTTTCATCAGAAGTTTGGATTGCGCTTTTACATTCAGAAAATAATAAGGTTTTTTTCTTACCTATCATTTTCATCACAAAGCTTTTTGAAATCTGCTGCTACTGTTTCATGCTTTTTATTTTGCTGCAGCATGTTCTCTTGTTCTGCTTTGAGAGCTCTTTCCAATTCCTCTAACTGTACTTTTTGTTTCAGCAACTGATTATACCTGTCAAATAGATTATATATAAAATGATTCAAAATGTGCATCTTGATTTCAACAAAGAAATAATTTTAGGGGTTTCGAGTCCAGCAGCTTAGATGGATTTATTATGCTCCAATCACCTGTCCTCTAAATCCTTATGCTCTACTTCAAGATTCTTGTGTGCTGATTTAAGGTTTCCATGTTTTGAAATTAGGGATTCATATTCAACAGCTTGCCGTTCATGAAGTTGTTCTAGCTTTTCATGATCTTTCACTAGCGAATCGTATAATGATCTCAGCTCCTCCCGTTCCTTGATTATGGACTCATTCTCATTTTCCAACGATGACTGCTGAATCAACAGCTGTGCATTCTGATTCATCAGTGATGTACTTTGTGAATTAATAGCAGAATTTTCAACCTGGAATCATCAAACATGACAATGGAAAATGAATAACAAAGTCCTTATGAATCTCAGGCCAATGATTTATCCAAAGCAACTTTCCCCAAGCTGTATCCCACCAGACCTCTCGGCCAGTAGGCTTCATCATCCTCAGATAATAT
>JAIOUR011488886.1:0-12878 GCA_020711275.1 Calotes versicolor
CAGTGGTTCTCAACCTTTTCTTGACCAGGGACCACTTTGATTACCTTGTTGTTGTCAGGGACCACAATGTACCAAAAAATAAGAAAACAAAACAAAACTAAAAACCCTGAATAATCCAAACATAAATTTGAATCAAGTACAGTACTCAACATGAAACAATAGGAACCTGCACAATACAATAATATCATTTTAATAATAGAAAACATAACATTTTATATAGAAAATTTAAACAAATTTGAATCAATGTGATTTTTGAGCTTGCATCACACACACACACACACACACACACACACACACAGCCTACCCAGGGGTTGCCACCACAACCCCTGGGTGGGCTCTCTCTCTCTCTCTCCCTCACTTGCCATGTGCTCACGGACCATATTTTGGCTCCCAGGGACCACTGGTGGTCCCTGGACCACAGGTTGGGAACCACTGATGTAACTAATGGATTAATACTGTGCTGTCAGGTTGATTCTAACTTGCAGCAGCTCTTCTCAGATTTTTCTAGTAACGGAGTACTCATTTTTACATTGTGTTTATTTGATCAGTCGGTTTGACCATATCAAAGTGCACACTAAATCTCATAAATACTAGATAAAACAACTACAATAAAATACAAATTCTAAAATCTCAACAACAGTAGAAACATGTTTGGTTAAGTGAATCATCCGTACAGGAACCTCCTATTTGTTCGATGTAGTGGGAACTTATGCCTGCCACCTTAGCTATCATTTTTTGTTATATTGTGGGCAACTTGCTTGTTGTGACTCTGAAGGAGATACCAAAGTTTAAGGTTCACATTCCAGTGAGCTGATTTTTCCAATAAGGCAGGTAGATATTTTTGCCTGACAGCAGAATATAGGACACAGTCAATTAAGATATGTGCAATATCCTCAATAGATGGGCACCACAGATGCAGGTTCTTTCATAATAAGGTAATTGGTGCAAATGGCAATGCTTGGTCATGGCATCCAACAGTTCAAATCCTAGTCTGGTAAAGGCCATTCTAAGGGACTGAGACAGATTCATTTCCAGATATTTTTCAGGATGGAAAATAATTTTGTTCTTAGATAGCAAGCCTAATGATCTCTTCTTAGAAAGTAGTTCCATATTCGATTGTGCCATGGGCGTATGCAGGGGGTTGGGGGTTGGAATTTTGTACCATGGACAGCATCATGCATTTGCATACGAGTCTATGGGAATGCATGCTGCTGTCCAGGGTGCTGAATCCAAAAACAAAAACAAAAAACACCCCACTCTGCGTATGCCCGGGGATTGTGCAATGATATCCCAGGTTCTCTATTTGAAGATTTATTTTGCCTGAGTGCCTCTTAGGAGTAGGGTATTGAGTGGAGAGCCCATATTGTTCAATTATATTACCAACTTGGCTAGCCCAAGGATTGGGCTCTGTTCAATTAAACAGGACCTCTGTTCAACTAAACAGAGCTTAGGAAATTTGTTGTGACCCATTGATTGAACTCTCAATCAAATATATAAAACACCTTAGTCACTGAATGGCTATAGAGATAATAAAAGCCTGTTTCTGCCCTAACTGCATAAGCAGCAGTGTTTTTAATCAGTCCTCAAAATGCTTCTCAGAAAATGGGTCTGAATTTGGTCCACTGGAGTAGCTTTATTTAAACCCCATAATTCTGCACTGTACGTCAGCACTGGAAGAATTTTTTGCCTTGAAGACTTTCATTATTGAGAGTAGATTACAAGGGTATCTGTAATTAAATAATTTGTATAACTGTTTCGTTCTTACTTAGGCCTTTAAGGCATTTCATTTAAAATGGTTTAACCACCACCCTGTATGACCAAAAAAACCTATTTTTAAATAGGTAAAGGAATTAATCTCCATTTATTTGCCAAATACCGGTATATGTCACATTTCGTTTGCTGAAAACCATCACTTTGGATTTGACTTTATTGATGTTTAGAAATTTGTTGTTGCAATAGCTATACAGCTTTTGTAGCAATCTTCTTAGGCCTATTTGTGAGTGAGTCATTAAAACCATATCATCAGCTTATAACAGGATTTTTAAAAACTTATATTGTATTTTTAACCTATGAGTATTGACATCAAACAGATATCCTGTATATCATTTACAAAGAGATTAAAAAGCATTGAAGCCAGGATACAACCTTATAAGTGGGTATTTTCTTAAAGAGCGAACTGTTTGCACCAGTACGAACCTTCAGTTGCATATTCGCATAAAGGGCTTTAATCAGAGTGAAAAGTCTAGGTTCCATATCTAAGCTGGCCAGGTTCTTCCAGAATATGTCTCTATTTATGGAACGGAGTAGTCAAACGTGGTTTATCTGCCTATTCTGGGGGCATTCGAGTACTGTGGAGCCCAAGGCCATTAAGGTTAGCTTTTCTCCCAAGAGGCACACTGAGGACAGGGACGTACCTGGAGGGGACAGCACCATAGACAGCACCATACATTTGTGTAGACTTGCATGCAAATATATGATGCTGTCTATGGTGCTTACCCCTGCTTGCTACACCCCTGACTGAGGAATCAAGCTACAAGACCAGACTCTGCAGACAAAAATTCCAACTCACTGAGCTCCCCAGCACGAATAGTTTTCTTTTGGTAAGCTTATTTTGGAAGAATTACTCCCCTCTGTTTATATTATGAGCAGAACACTTTATATTCTGTCAAAATACACAAAGCAGGGATAGCTATCTCAGCCTCATGAAAAATTCCAAACGCGATGTTGTAATATGTTGGGCTAAGCCAATGTAATTTTTTTCAAATTCTGCAGGGAACCACATTTATATGGAGCCCCTTGCTATAGAATGCTCATGACAACGGTATACCCAGTCCATTTGAAGACGGAATGGTAATCAGAAGAATTATTATTCATCCTATTCAAAGTTATGGGTATAGATACAGATTACCAAATATGTGACAAAACAGCTGATGTATAGCCCCAAGGAAAAGAAAATGTTGTTAGCAGTATTTGTGCTCCCAAGGAAGATATATTTCAATTCTAAATAGAACATTGCCAAATGTCAGTAACGTTACCCTAGTGTTTTCATGGCTGTCACGGAAATATAATAATTATTTAGAATCCAATCCTGTAAGTGCAATTATACTGAAAACCAAGGATGTGGGAAGCAAATGATAGATTAGCAAATGTCATGCATCTACTTATGCAGTTTCCATTTTTGATTGTTAGAATGCTAAAATAATTGAAGTCACAAATATTTTGATATGCAAAGTGGGTAAGCTTGTACTAAACTCTGCAGGGGCAGCTTTTACAGCAAACAGCAACAAATGAGTCTTATGGCATCTTAAAGTCTTAAGAGATTTACGGTGGTGTAGGTTTTCACAGCTTAAAATTCGCTCGTTAGATGCCTGTTAAATAGATGCATCTTTTCTTCCTATAGGTCAGCTGTCTGCAATGTAGTGCCTTCCAGCTGCTTTGAGATACAGTTTTGTCCAGTCCCAGTGATCCTGGCTAAAGGTCAGGAGTAAAGAATGGCATTACTGAAAGAATATATTATCAGTTATGCTGGACATCTGCTGTCCTCCTTTGGATCATCAGCCCCTGACATCAGCTGATCTAAACTTTCCAAAAGAAGTGGTCAGAGGTACACCAAGCTAAGATTGCCACTGCCCAGTTCTCAAATTCACAGACTGTTTTTGCATCGTAGCATCTTTAATACATCAAAGATAAAGAACAACTCCCGAGTTCTCACCCTTTCAGAAAAGAAACAGATACTGCACAGCACTTTGCATTTAGAAGTGAAATTGACTTTAGCAATAAAGGACATAGAATTCATGTCCGAGGCAGTTTTACAGCTTGGCAAATTATAAACTGGCTTGCCTTTATCACATTTACTGAGCCTAGGATCAATTGGCTTGAAGCCCCTGCAAGACATTCTTTGCTTTTGTGCTACTAAAAATAGCTATGTCAAAATTAGATCTGAGGATTTGTTGAGGAGACCAGGATGAGGAGAACATGCTCTACCAAGAATATCGTCTGGGAATTGCCACAAAGGAACCTGGATGGCAAAAGAGGTTAAATGAAAGAAGAGTGGCTGGTGATACCGAACTGATATCCAAGAGATCCATCAGTATTGAACACTCAGGTTGCCTCATTTGGCCTGAAAGGAGGCTCCTTCTTTTCTGCTTCTGCTGATCAATCAGCACGAATACATCCTTACATCAAACTTAAGGTCTCTCCTTTCTGACATCTCATTTCTGTCTCTCTGCACTGTGCAAAGGTGTCCTTGTGCTCTTCTTGTAGAACTCTACCAACATGCAACCCTCTGCTCACTATCTTTCAGAGCACAAATATTACCCCTGCTTACACAACTCATGTCAAGGAATGGGAGAGGACCAGCATGAAAGAAATTCAAAGTAACCAGGAAGAGAAGAGTTCGCTCATATTTTGCCCTTCTTAGATGTGAAGCTATAATTTGTCTTTAATGTTTCTGAAAGAATGAGGATGAATGTGGCTTAACAGCTGCTAAGTATACATCTTTGTAGAAATTATACAAGGGTCTGTGTCATGCTTTCTCATTATCCTGTACTAGGAGATTAGCCTGCTGCAAGGAAGGCGTAGTGATGGCAGCAGTAGCAGCAGCAGCTCTTTCACCCCACACCAATCATTTTTTTAAAAGCCAAGCGCAGCCACATGGGTTGGCTGGCCTCCCTACTTCCTGTTTCATGACAATGCCCCAAGTGAACTAGCCTGCATTTGCTTATGTATGCCTGATTGGCTGAAGTGTGAGTGTACTGAAATGAACATTCCGTACATGGAATGTTGTCCCCCATGGACTTGGAATGTTCGAAACCCTTTTATATAGAGCAGGGGTCCTCAAACTCAGCCCTCCAGATGTTTTTGGACTAATATTCCCATAAGCCTTCACCACTAGCTGTGATGGCAAGGGCTTCTGGGAGTTGCAGTCCAAGAACACCTGGAGGGCCAAGTTTGAGGACCACTGATATAGAGAGATGGTATCAGAATCATGCAACATTATTTTTCAGAATGCATCTGTTCTTGCCAGGGTAAGAAAAAACGAAGCCAAATCTCCTTGCACAAAGGCCAGCACAAAGAGTGAAACATGCCTAAGGCATTCTGGTCTTCTTTTTTTTATTATTAGTCCCTGTGTGTACCTTCCTGGCTCAGACCGGGCCGCTTTTCTTTGGGCTAATAAAGTTTTCCACATTCAAGATGAGCAAGGAATTGGTGGGTCAATTTTATATCCAGAGGCACACTGTAGATTCATTATGAAATTACCATTATTTCGTTATTTTTTTCTGGGGGAAAGTCACATTTTCTATCAAACACCCATTTCCACTTAGAAATATAAAATATTGCTTTTCTTTCAAAATGTGTGGTAGTGCAGTAAATAAACGACTTAATGCTTCCTCTTCAGTCCTTTGGGTGTGTGCATGTCTATATAATCTTGCAGCAAGCAATACACATTTTAGTAAAATACACAATTGCCCCAGTCTGCTGCAGAAATGATGAGATGTTGGGCATGACTTAATTAAAGCCAACAATAATGGGTGCAACCAACCAAGCAGTGCTGCTGTGCAGTATTCATTAGTTTCAATAAAAGAAGGGAGTTTCTGCTCATGTGTCATAAAGGATGACATTTTTGTACAGGAAATTTAACCATGAGGTGAGGGATCTCTGCCTTTCTTCCCATTATCATTTGCCCTTATAAATGCACTGCTACAAATATATACACATTAAACCCTTTCATGGAAAAATACAAATTTTATTTTTGCTGTGACATTCTGTGTTCCAAGCACCATGGTCCAGGGAGCAGTAGAAAGGAGAATTTACAGAGTTGTATTGAGTGGGGTTTCTGCAATTCTGCAAGGTACATCAACATATCTTGTCCAAATAAAGAATACTCAATATATTTATAAATAAATAGGTGTTTTGCATTTTTATAGTAGGTAGATCATTTTGACTTGGTTATTTTATAAGTAGCTCGAATGCTGAAAAAGTGTGGGCACCTCTGTTGTAGGTCTTCTGGTCCAACCCCCAGCCCAAGGCAAGAGATCTCATACCATACTGGATAGATGTTTGTCCATTTTTTTCTTGAAAACCTCCAGTGATGGGGCACTAACAACATTGGGAGGCAAGCTGTTCCATTGTTTTAATGGCTCTCACCATCAGGAACTTTCTCCTTATTTCCATGTTGGATCTCCTTCTGATGGAGGATGCTCAGTTAATTTCAATGTACACTAGTTGTACATTGACAATAAAGATGATGATAGTGGTGGTGGTGGTGGTGGTAATGGTGATGACGATGACAACGACGATGACGATGGTGGTGATGGTGATGATTTTCCTTCCATTGGTTCTTGTCCTACCCTCAGGTGCAATTGAAAATAAATCAATGCTGTGGCAACCCTTCAGGTATTGGAAGACTGCTATCGTCTCCCTTCAGTCTTCTCTTTGTCATGCAAAACATACCGGTACCTAATTCCTTTAGCCATTCTTCATATGATTTAGCCTCCAGTTCCCTTATCATCTTTGTTTCTATGCACTTTTTCTAGGCCCTCCGTGTCTTATTTGTGTTGTGGTGGCCAGAACTAGAGAAGAACATCCAGAGAGGACAAGTATCCTTCCTCCCGCCCTCCAAACTTACAGTTGGTTTAGTTCAACTGAGGTACAGAAATTGAACACCAACAATATATTTGTTTCAGTGTGACATATAATTATGTACTTTGTGTTTATACTGTCTGCTCTAAATTACTTTATGCAAATTGAATTTCAAAGGGTGTAAAAGTGAAATTATGTTATGCATATATCATTATACTCTACCTTCCACTCTTAATGATAATTTGTGGATGCTTTGGAAAACATTTATTTTGAGAAAGCAGGAAGCTGCATGTCTGGCTGTTTTTCATGTTGCATACTTTATACTAATTTACAATAGTATAAAATAATCAAAATGCACAAACATACAGCTTAAATGTGAATTTTCTAATTTTTGGTGTGTGGACAATGAAGGAAAGCAACAAAGTCTCCAGTATCTGGTTATTTTACAGCATGAGTCAATGGGTATGCAGTTGAGGGATTTACAAGTGATCTCATCATGAGAAGAATGAAAACCTGTACTTTTCATGAAGAGTTATTATGGAAGAGCACATCCATGTCTTCCTTGGCTGAAAAGCCTATAAAGTATTACATATCTACCTATGCTGATTGTCAGATTGAGATCTGTAGCTGGTGAAAGGCTATTAGAAAGAATCAGAAGTATTCAAAAATTAGACTGAATTGTCATTTAGACAGAGCATGTGTGACATCCTTTGCTCAATCTGGATCATTTGGGCAAGCTGTTTTCCTTTCCAAGGGGGCTCACCACCTGGGCCAAGCCAATACCCAAAGCCACCAACAGAAAAGATCCTAAACCACCAACAGAAAAGATCCTAAAGGAACTCTAGCCAAAAATAAAATGAACCCTGAAAGGCAGACTGTCAGCTATATTACTCCAACAACCCAGACTAATGAAGAGCTGAGCCCTTACACATTTTCCTTTTGATCATCTAGAACAGTGATGGTGAACTTTTTTGAGCCTGAGTGCCCAAACAGCAACAGAAAACCAACTTATTTATTTCAAAGTGCCAATACTGCAATTAAACCTGAATACTGAATTTTTAGTTTAGGAAAAAAAAATTCATACTGTTGTATGAACTAAATAACATATTTTGCCTTAAAAGTAAAAATGATAAATTTTTATTGGGGAAAAAATCAATAGTAAATAAAAAATAGTAATACATTGTATACATAGTCTGAACTCAGAGAATTTATAGAACATTCTTAAATAAATACAATAATTGCTGTACTTGTATTTTTGAATAACAGATACTCAACTGGTTATATGAATATACCAGCCAAAAAGCCATCATTTAAATATATCCAAAGTTGGGCTTTGATTAATTCAGGAATTATTTATTCATTAACATTTTATTGGTTTCAATTCTAGAGCTCGTGTGCTCACAGAGAAGGCTCAGCATGCCACTTGGGGGCAGGGGAAGGGGGATATAAGACAAAGGAGGGAAGAATGGACTTTGTACCAGATTTTTCCCTAGGTACCAGCAAACTAAACCATACAATTTGTGGAAGAGGTTTTATACTTTATTAAGGGACTTGAGGAAATTGCAAATTTTTTTAAAATCAAATTACACTAAGTTGCAGAATATCAGTAGCAGACAACTGGAGGGGGTGGGGACAAAGCTATATAGCCTAAGTTATATACTTTCTTCAACTTGCAGGATTAGCTGGACAAATAATTGTATCAGTTCATTTATATATTGAGGGGAAAGGCTTGAGAAGCCTTAAGCAAAAGCCGTCCCTTAAGCAAAAGCCTTCTAATGGCCATTAGCACTGAGAGGAATCATAGCAACACTTAACTGCCATTTCTTTTTTCCTTTCCATCTCTTATCTTGTCCATTATTCTCTCAACAAGATACCATTGCCTTTGGCAATCATGGTAAAATGATTAATGAGGAGTCAGTGGGGTAGGGTCATGTAGCTCTCACAACCTCCTTCCTCCTCAGCAAAGCCTCCGTCTAAAACGTCTTGCATTCAGAAGGAAACACAGTTTGATTTAAAGGGATAGTGGAACAAGCCCTCATGATTGCGAGTATGGCAGGAGAAATTGCTCGCTATTATTTTTTTAATGTAGACATTTGATTTAGTGTTCATTTTGCCTTTACCAAATTAAATTATTCATTGGGCTAACTCCATCTCCCGGGTTTTTTCCCCTTCAAAACTGTACAAGGGAACCTGCAATTGTATTAATTCCCTGGTGGTGATGTCACAAAAATGTTGCCACAGGGGGGAAATAATTCCTACTCATCTCCCTCCCTCCCGTTCTCTTAGCTGACTTCAGAGAAGGAGTTGATAATCTGTCTCAAGCATCTGGATGGGAGAAAGGGCAGAATAATTAGTGTTGAGGAGTGAAAGGATAGCAAAACCGAATACTTTACAACTCATATTGTACAGGTGAAACTCAAAAAGTTAGAATATTTTGCAGATGTTCATTATTTAAGCAATGCAACTTAAAAGGTGAAACTAATATGAGATGGACTCGTTACATGCAAATATAGTTGCATGAATCAAGGCAGTAATAGAGTGGGACACTTTGAGCCTAGTATCCTACCCCTTTCCCCAATATTCTAATTACCTAAGATTGGGGGTTCAGGTTTCTCATGACCTGTAAGCTGTAATAGTCAGAATAATGATAAATCATGCCTTGAACTACCTTGGTTTGCATGTAATGAGTCTATTTCATATATTAGTGTCACCTTTTAAGTTGCATTACTGAAATAAGCTTCTGCACAATATTCTAATCTTTCAAGTTTCACCTGTATTCAGCAGAATCTGCTGCGGAATTGATAAGGACCACAGAATACCATTAGACCTTTGCCAAAGATAGGGTGAGGTTCATCCATTGCTCTCCAGGTGTGCTCACCCCTGTGATTTCCCCCAAATGCGGGAAACTCGACTGCATCATTTATGGTATCATGTCCTCCTCGGCAGAAAAGATCTCAATCTGACAATCGGCATAGGTAGACCTATGGAATGAAATGCTGATATGCTGAAAATCAGTCTGTTCCTAGATTTCCTCACGTCATCTGCTAAAGGCATAGTCCCAGAGGGTCTGCCCAGGGGCGTAAGAAGGGGAGGCAGTGCCCGCCCGGTAACATGGCCCGAGTTGGGCACCCCCCCCCAGCGAGCGTGCGCGCGCATGCACGTACTAACACCCGCCGCTGCCACTGCACCGAGCCGAGACAGCGCGCGGGGTGAGCAAATGAGCACCCCGCAACCCCGCCATCGGGGCCGGCGCTCTTCGCTAGCCCCGCCCACCCGCCTGCCAGCTGGGTGCCGGGGAAGGGGAACGCTGGCCCCGTCGGGCCGGCTGCGGCTGTGGGGAGCTCCTTTGCTCAGCCCGCGCACCGGCCGGAGTTTCGGGGCGGGCACTCGTTCCCCTTCCCCGATACCCAGCTGGCAGGCGGGTGGGCGGGGCTAGTGAACAAGCCCCGGCCGATCCTCCCATCGCGTCGGTGGGGCTGCGGGGCGCTCCTTTGCTCCCCCCCCCGCGCCGGCTGGGCTCGTTGGGGCGGATGGGGGCGGGCAGAGGGGTGCAGGATTGGGGTGGGGGCCCCAATTCTGTGCCCCTAGAGCCCTGTGCCCGGGGCAAATGTCCCCCTTTGCCCCCCTAGTTACGCCCCTGGGTCTGCCCCAATGTAGTTGAACTAGCATAAGGAATTTGTTGTAGTAATGGTGGTTTATCAATGATGGCAACTGTGGTGGTGATGGGGAAGTCACTGACCTTTGTCACCTTTGGCTCAGACACTTTTGTGCTGAATTTTAGTTGTAAAAGGCAGAAGGAATCTTTACTTACTTGTAATTTCTGATGAAAAAGGAATGGTTAACAGAATGTGCTTGATGTTCATTACAGTACTGTATTAAAGATGTCTGCCATTGAGAACACCATCTCACTCTGTTGCATCCCAGAGATTATGTAGTCAGTGACTGGTCCATCAGAGGCTATGTGGATATTTGTGAACCAAGGGACTTCAATTTTTTAAACAAAATAAAATAAAGATTGTTTCCCGTTCTTTATTTCATTGCATTCATTGTTTGAGAAGCCTGGGTAATTCACTGTGATGTCGCTGCTGTGTTACAAAAAGAATGGCTGTATTATGCTCCTCTTTGTTACCTTATCTTGATTTACAATGGAAGTTGACTCAAGACCAAAAGAAGTCAATAAAAGACATGCTGGCCATATTATGACATTTGATTTAATAAGGGCTGAAGATAGAGAAGGTTACTTATATTACTGATCCTATTTCTCAGAAAAGCTATAGTAGTGGTCCCCAACCTTTTTTCTTCTGTGGCCCAGGGGGCCATTTTTCAAGGTGCCCACAGACTGGGGGTCCTTTTTAAAAGTGTGTGAGCTATGGGGGAACATTTTCGTGGTGTACAAGGCCCAGGGTTAGTATTGTTTATAGTGCACATGGCCTAGGCACAGTGTTTTTATGTTGCACATGGCCCAGGGGAGCATTTTTAAAGTGCTCAGCCAGGGGAACTTTTTAAAAATGGTGTGCCCATAGAAAACTGGGCTCTGAGGCCCAGTTCCTGCCAGTCTGAGGACCAGTGGTGGGCCATGGCTCAGTGGTTGGGGACCTCTGCACTACAGAACCGAAAAGGGCTTCTTTAGCTATAAAACACACGTTTGACCCTTCTGTACTTTTTGTTTAAAAACATCTAATCTTTCTCTTTTGCACTTGACAGCTCTCAGAAACCTTTTGGTCTGTGATATTGCTGTCATCCATTTTCATACTGCCCAACTATGCATTTTACTTAGGACTTTCTACAACTGATGCAGCTGATATTCTTTCACAAAACTGCACTCCTACATGATAGAAGCAGAGCTAACACAGTTTTTAAAAGTCAAATATATGTCAGCCAATATGATTTATGTCAGTGTGACACAGTGTGGTGTATGTATTTGATCTGGACTGGACAGACATAAGTCCAACCATGGAACTCACTAGATGCTCTGAATAATACTGATTTTAGCCATTTACACATGAATGCTTCAGCTGGACCTGCTAGTATAACCTGTTGCCCAAAATTTCCACAGCTAAATCCAAGGCAATTTCCTAGATATTGCCGGAATAGTGGCTTCTATTGGTCATTCACCTGGTGCATCATCTATTCTAAATTAATTTTCACTTGTGTACTTGGTGTTATACTGTAAGAATTAGTTTGTTGTACTTTTACCCTACAAGGTGTTGAGGAAAGACACACTAATACTGAAGTTCTGAAGTTGACACCACCATTGTTTCTCTGTCCAGTATAAAAAAGTGGCCATTGGAAAGCCATTTTCACATATTTTCACCTTTTTGATAGCTCAGCTATTCTTTCTGGAAGACTGGAATGTTAGGCTTTCTTTAAGCTCCCTCTATCTTTCCCTTTCAAATTCAAGTGTGTGTTTATACTACAGTTGTAGCAATTTCATATCACTTTAACTCTCAAGGCTCCATCTTAATGAAGCCACGTGTGCAACTTGGCAAAATACTTAGAATTCTGTGCTAGAGAGTTCTAAGGCTCTTTCTTGAACCACAACACTCTTTCACAGACAGGTCCAAGTACACTACTGCAACAGGTACCAAGATACTGTAGGATAGGCTACAGCCAGTTAGGTAAAAGTAAACTTCCCCAACACATGTGTGCAAGTTGTATCCAACTCTAGGGGCAGTGCTTATCTCCATCTTTAAGCTGGAGAGCCAGTGTTGTGTAACTCCATGAACTTGTGGTTGGCATGGCATACGGAACACTGTTACATTCCCAATTTTTTATGCTGGTACCTATTTATTTACTTGCATTTGCATGCCTTGTGATCCGAGATCCTTTGCTTGAGAGCAATGAGAACTGATTTACAGTGCAGTTTTCCCTACAGCTATGCTCAAGGGACCTGTCCCTGACCCTATTAAAGTGCTTGTAGGATGGTCTAAGAGTGCAAATTGTATCACAAGTAAATTTGATACAATTCCAGGTACTGAAGCATAATCCTGAATTACTTTTTCTTCTGCAGTGGAACCAACACTGGCTTGCCTTTCCAGATAGTTTAGAAACAAAAACAGTAGGTTCAGAATGTAAATAACAGGATGAGGTGATCTGCACATGTTTGCCAGCTTTACTTCAAGGGAAGTGGTTTCAAAAATTCTGGCACTGACCTTTAAAACACTAAGTGGGATGAGATCATATTGTCTCAGGGATTGCCTACAATGGCTGGAACTTAAACAGGAGGCATTTCCATTAACTGAGATCCAGTTCACTAGGACTAGAGACAGAGCCTTCTTGGAATAGCCCCAAAGTTT
>JAIOUR011489992.1:0-12852 GCA_020711275.1 Calotes versicolor
TGAAAGGCTCCTGCTGTGACAACTGGACTTCTTACCTGCATAATATATAGATTTTCCTGTCCGAATCACATGCAATCTCTAATATCTAGTTTGAGTTTCAGTGGGAAGGGACAGAATGGTTCCTCAGCAACTCCTGGACCTTTAGCTTCTGATATATAGTTCTTCCATCAGCATAGCTGTGCCACATTCTAGGGGATGTAGCTCAAAATATTGGGTTTTCCAAGTTCTTGGATCTTGCTGCACAAAGAACACACAATTGTCATTTATACTGGTGACATAGTCCATGCAGATTATTCATATTGCAATGGTGAAACAAATGCATTTCTCCATCAAAGCATTTCCAGTGACTCTTTTGGTAACTTGGAATAAATAAGCTGTTGAAGAGAAATCAGATCAGAACCTCAATGTTACTCATAATGGGTCTGTATATCAAAGTAAAAGAAATAAACTAAAAACAAAACTGTGCAAGTCTACTCATTAGTATTTCTTATTGGTCAGTCTGTCTCTAGGCTATGGTAGTGTCCTCCTAGGAGAACTTTCAGAAGAATTAAATATGTGAATATCTTTTTTAAACCAGCTAAATTTAAACGTATGAGCACTGTCTCCCTCTCTCCACTCCTTTCTTCTGTTTAACTTTTCCCCAATGTTAACCTTACTATTATAATACATTGCTATGCTCTTGAATTCTATTTCCATATAATGCACATATTTATCATCAAACCCCTAGCAAGTGGAAGAGTTAATTACCAGATCCATTTCTCTTATCACAGTTCACATCCCCACAATATCAGGGTGATATTTCAACTTGATATATTTAAATAATAATCAGCTGTGCAAAAGTCTATAAATGAGGAGTGACTAATGTTCTGTGAGAATCATTGAAGAGCATAAAACCTAAACCCTATTCAAGTATGCTAGCCTCCACATGTGAAAGGAGACTGGGCTATACTGTACAATGCTTGAACAACCCACCCTCTGTCATGTTACTGTTATCTAGCCCTGCCACTATGCAGCAGGAAGTTGTCTTCTATGCATGTAAGCTTTGGACTCAATTTAGAATCCTTTATGCCCAGAATTCTAAATTACTCAGGCCACTCACAAAGAACACATTTACTGCAGCAGATTTTTATCCTCTATTATGGAGGACTGACTGTGTGATAGGAGTGAAAAAAGGTGTGTGTGTGTGTCAGCAAATGAGAAATGTATAGGCTAGCTCTAGGAGAATGCAGACACACTCATGCATGCACCCACAAATGCACACCCACACACCCAACCAGGGGCTTAACTAGGGGGGCACGAGGGGGGCAAGTGCCCTGGGGCACAGGTCTTTTGGGGGCACTGGAATTAGGGCGCAGCCACACCCCCACTGGCTCGCCCTGTTCCTGCGCCCCTCCCTCAGTTTTCTCCCTGACAACATGCTTGCCCACTGGCCGGTGTGCTCACACCCACTGGTACACTCACACCCACCCCAACCACCCGCCCGCCCACAATCTACCTATTGGGCACCCCTGTTTTAAAGCCTTTGCATTTCATTAACAAGTGCCCTGTTTTGGTTCCCTGTTGAGATCACTGGAGATTTTGTCAGTGATGTCAGCAGGCTCAAGAATGAAAGCTGCTGAATGCAACGATGAAAATGGAAAATAAAATTACGTTTTGCAGGCAGTCTTTTATTCATTAGTCTTCAGCATTCAAATATTAATCTTAAATCAGAAGGCAATGATATCCTTTTCAGAGCATCATTCTACTATGTCAGAATTTCAGGCCCTCCTTCTCACTCCTTCAACCTCCTCATGAACACGATGCCCTTGCCCAAGCAGGATGAAAGTGATTGGAGAGGGGCAAGAGAGAACAATGATCCAAATTCCATGAAAGGCCCAAAATGTACAGATGCCAGATTCAACCTGTTTTCTCTCCTGAAGTAGGCAGTTCTGAAATCTGAGCACTGAGCCAGCAACCAAGCTGATGTCATTTCACAGAATGTTCAGTGTTCTTAATTGCTGAGGAGAAAAGAAAACAATACGTTGTCACCATCGCCATCATCATTGTCGTCGTCGTCGTCATCGTCATCATCATCATCTGTACACTGCCTTTCCAAATTATGTTTAAAGCAGCTCACAAGAAGAATAAACAAAATTTCCAGAAATACATTTAAATATAGGATCACAGAAGTGGAGTTTGCCATGAAATATGGAATCAGAACTCATACTCTCACCTGCTAGGAAGGCTTTGATTTAAAAAATAAGCACCTTTGCCTTGAATGTTTCCATCTTGACCATGTTTTCAGGACTTTCTGTCAGTTCAGAAAAATATTCCAGTCTTTTTTAAACAAGTTCCAGGCCAGATAGATATCGAGGCTCCATAACATAGAGCCTCAATTAACAAGAGAAATCCTAATAATGTTTAAAACTCTATTCCTACTTTTTAAGTACTTGCTAAATATATGTGTGGGAGGGTATGCTAAGAGGCCTCTTAAATATGGCATACCTCAGAGCTAGAGATGATTTCTTAATCTTCTATTTTAAAAACCCTGTGCCCCACAGTATCTACATTACATTGTGGCAATCAGGGGCGTAACTAGAGGGGGACAAAGGGGGACATTTGTCCCAGGCGCATGGCTCTAGGGGTGAAGAATTGGGGCCCCTGCCTCAATTCTGAACCCCTCTGCCTGCCCCTGCCCACTGGAGGGGGGCGCCCAACTGGGGCCTTGTCACCGGGCGCCGCCACCCCTTCTTACGCCACTGGTGGCAATGGACCTTTCTGTCTTGAATACATATTCTTCCCCTTGAACTTGATATGCTTATCAATGTCCATCCCAGGCATACCCAGAGGGGGTGGGTGGGTTCAGCACCCTGGACAGTGCCATGCATTCCCATAGACTTGCATGCAAATGCATGGTGCTATCCAGGGTGCTGAACCCCAATACCCACCCACCCCAGGTATGCCCATGCTGTCCATGATGATGAGGTATTTTCCCCTTTCCACTGAGGAAAACTGCTAACATATTTTACTCTAGATTTAGACTGCATTTTCTAACAAGCTGAAGCATCTCTAACACTGTGGACATAGTGCAGAGTGTTTCAGTTTATTTTATTTTATTTTTTCATCCTTCAGACACCAAATTTTCCATACTATTGGCTGATGAGAAAAGACGTCTGTGCATCATACTATTCCATTCATTTTAGACATATGTTGTAATACACACACGCCTCTCTTGCTTCATCTTCAGTGCAAAGCGTTTCAGTGATCTGCTTTTTAAATGCAAAACTAATCAACACATTTGCATTCCTTTCAGAATGAGAATCATTCCAGCTATCTTCTAGAATATTGTTTTACTGCGTATGTTAAAATGTTGATTAATTAGGACAATACTCAATCTGTGTAGGGTATCATTATTCCTAGTCATGGTGGCTAGTCAGTGCTGTATGGGACAGTCCATGCTTTACAGAAAATAATATTTATTTATTTATTTATTTATTTATTTATTTATTTATTTATTTATTTATTCATTCATTCATTCATTCATTCATTCATTCATTCATTCATTCATTCATTCATTCATTCATTCATTCTACATATCCCACGCCATATGGGCAATAGCCCTCTCTTGGTGGTGATGTACCTATATGACATTTTGGGATATGTAAATATTTGTTTTAAATTTTGGAAAGGGTCACTATAAGTCAGAACAGGCAAATAGTTCATCAGGCTATCAGGAAGAAAAAGGTATTGAACAGTGATGAAAATGTTTTGATTAAGTTTCTGTAGCTTGTGTAGCAGACATGCAGAGATTCAGAAAGCAGAATAGATTCGAGCCCCCCAGTTTAGTCTAATCCCTTTTACTCAACACCTGGCACATGCAATCTCAATAATCAAATCTGAGACATTAATAGTAGAAAGAATTTACTTTTATTTACTTACAGTGAACCAAATGTGTGATACATTTGGCTGACTTGAGTTTCAATGACAGGGTCCAACAGATTGACTGCTTCCAAAAACTACCGAGAAGGAGGAAAAAATAGTGTTGCGATCTTTGAATCAGAGGCAGGAGGAAATGATCAGTCACCTCTGGATAGACCAGGGGTGGGCAAAGTGCGGCCCTCCAGATGTTCTTGGACTGCAACTCCCAGAAGCCTTTGCCAGCAAGCTAGTGCTGAAGGCTAGCACAGATAATGCTAAAGGATAGCATAGGTAGTGCTGAAGGATAGCACAGGTAGTGCTGAAGGCTTCTGGAAATTGCAGTCCAAGAACATCTGGAGGGCCGCACTTTGCCCATCCCTGGGATAGACCAACAGTTACTCCAACAAAGTAAAATCCCTCTCAGCCACACCTACTAGAGGTAGCATGCAAGGTTGTTATAATGCCAAGAAAGAAACCATTACTCAGGCTCTGTCCCATTAATCCAGACACTATAGTCCCAAGGAAGAATTAAATTTTCCATCGTATTTTCCATGTACAGTGGTACCCCGCAATACAACGTCTCCACGCAAGGCTAATCCGCAATACAATGGACAATTTTGAAAAAATCACTCTCCACAATAAGTTTTTTTAATGGGGACTCTCCGCAATACATTTTGAATAGGGTTTCTCTGCAATACGTTTTTTCCTATGGGACTCTCTGCACAACGTTTCTAATAGGGTTTCTTTGTGTTTATGATACTGTAGTTTAAATCTGTGGAATGTTAGTGCTTCCCCAGCATGCTTTGTGTCTTGGAGGGTATATTGACTCATCAGCCAATGCTGTTCTTTTTGGGTTTGCACGTGGTGATGACACCTGCTTTTGCTAAGGGTCAGGAACGGATTAATTGAATTTCAATGCATTCCTATGGGAAACGGCTCTTCGCAATAAGCTGAATTCACAATAAGTTGCTGCCCATGGAACGGATTAAAAACGTATTGTGAGGTACCACTGTATATGATGCTCCCCACGTTTCCAAGTCAAATTAAGAAATAATCATTTTAAACATAAAACAGAACACATTTTATTTAGTAATTAGTGGTATGTTGCATTTACATACCAGTACTATGATATTATGCATCACGGCTAGCTATGCATATATTCAGCCTCTGCCCCTATATTTAATGAGGTCCATGGTTTCCACCCACCCCCCAATTTGGTAGGGCAAGCCTTCTGGAAATGAGAAATACCCCCATTCCTCACTCCCTCCCAACCCCACCCCAAATCCACAGGAATCACGATGACAATCAGGGGAAAGAGCAGGGCACAGTAGTACCTCTGGTTACGACCACAATTGGTACATAGAGAATGGTCTTAACTCGAGTTGGTCTTAAGTCAAAACAATGTTTCCCATAGGAATGCATTGAAAAGCTAACAATTGGTACAAGTGGTTTTTAGATTTCAATGCATTCCTATGAGAAATACATTGGTACCTATACTTATGAACTTAATTTGTACATGGATGATCGTCTTAGGTCATGTTGGAACCACAGGAATGAATGCAAAAGCAGTTAATGCATCTGCTTTTGGCAGGGGAGGATATATTTTTAAAACCTAAAATACCAGACAGTCTCTCTCCAAAACGAAGCATGGGGGTAAAGGCACTACAGAGAAGCTGCCTCTTCGCTGACAAACAGTTAACTGAAGGGGAAAAAGTGAAAACAGTTAAAATTTTGTGCCTTTTTTGGTTGTATGTAGAAATTGTAGTTGTAAGTCGAGGGAAATTTTTGCAACCACTGCTGGTTCTAACTTGAAATGGCTGTAAGTCGAGCCAGTTGTAAGTCGAGGTACCACTGTATTAGAATTCCAGCACATGAGGGAAATACAAGATGATGTTTCTCTGGGTGCAGAGACACTGCCCTATAACAGGGGAGGAGGGAGCTGTTAATTTGCATCAGTCAGTCCAAAGGATCAGACATTCAGGGTTTACCGACCCACACGTTCTACATTATTCCCACCTTGGCACTGGGGGCCATGAACAACCCTAAGACACGAGAGAAAGAGGGGGGGGCATCAGATCCCCAAAGGAGGGAAAAGGAGAATGCACACAAGGGAATCCCACAGACAGAGGCTCCTCCAATGATGCCCCCCATCCTGAAGGCAATGGACTCACGGGCTCCCCCTCACCCTGTCCCCCACCACCTCTGGTCTCTTCCATCTGCTGCTTGTCATCTTCACTTGTTGACAGTCAACCGCCTGATTCTCTCCACAGCTTATTTCCATTGTATAAGATGGCCCTCAATTTTAGACTAATGGTTTTAGACAAAAATGTCACCATATAAACAGGAAAATACAATACCCCCCAGGTGCTCAGGTGTCAGAGAAGATACCCAGTAATTCCATACCGGCAAGAAGAGCCATTTGTGGGCCCCTGTTTCTGAAAACACTAGACTATCTGCAGCTACAAATTTGGCCTCCTGTCTTGAGAAAAGCATGCAGGTTTCTAAACTGGCATAGAGAAGCAGCTGTACATTAAAAAGTTGGTTTTGGGTTCCACGGGCCATGTTATATTACTGGGCAGTGGGAGAGGGAAAGACTCAGGGCAATCCCTCTTTTGCCGGAAGGAAATCTTCTAGTGACAGTTCTAGCCTCCAGCCATATTCAAAGGCAGCATTTTCCAAGTGTGAAAACAGAGGTCGTTCCCTTGGTCTATATGGCAAGGATAGAATGTGGATCAAATGATTGCACTTCATAGTCTTTTTGGAGTTACAGTTTTGTTAAAATAAAAATAATCAAGATTCACCATTCACTACATCTGGTCACTCTTCCGGAGTTTTATCACCAACTGCTAAGCTCACTTCTGCTAAGTTTAATTTAAAAAATTCCTAATACGAGTTTCATAGATATCATGGCAGTGGTATTTTTTTAATATAGTCTTATCTCAGCAAGGAATTTATTTGAAACATCGTGTCTGTCAAAGTTAGTGCAAGCAATAGGAATTTGTGAATATGTGCTATATTAACCCAAGAGATTTATTAACTCTCGGGAGGAAAAGACAAATTAATGCTAGACAGTTCTTAAATAACAGGTTTGGTCAAATCTGTGTGGCTTTCCTAACACAAGGCATTATATACATCTTTTAGAACTGGATGTTTTTGAACTACAACTCCTATCATTCCTGACCAAGGGGTGGAGAACAACAACAACACCTAAAGAATTAGCTAAGAAACTCAAAGTGTTATCAAGCAAGGAAATAGCTCAAAATTTGAACCACCTGTGGCATGTTCTGATGTAATCTGACTTCCAGTAATCACATAATGCACAGGAGATCATAAAGCACCCCAGCCCTCCATGGGGCCCAAGCTAGAGGTATCTGGTCCGGTGGCAGAGCTTCACTTTTTTTGGAGCTATCTAGAGTTACAGTGGTACCTCTAGTTATGACCACAATTGGTACATAGAGAATGGTCTTAACTCGAGTTGGTCTTAAATCAAAACAATGTTTCCCATAGGAATGCATTGAAATGCTATCAATTGGTACAAGTGGTTTTCAGATTTCAATACATTCCTATGAGAAATACAGTGGTACCTCTACTTATGAACTTATTTCGTACATGGATGATGGTCTTAAGTCAAGTTGGAACCCACAGGAACTAATGCAAAAGCAGTTAATGCATCTGCTTTTGGCAGGAGAGGATATATTTTTAAAACCTAAAATACTAGATTGTCTTTCTCCAAAACTAACCATGGGGGTGAAAGAACTACAGAGAAGCAGCCTCTTCACTGACCAACAGTTAGCTGGAAGGAGGACAAGTGAAAACAGTTAAGATGTTGCGCCTTTTTTGGTTATATGTTGAAATTGTGGTTGTAAGTCGAGGGAAAATTTTCTAACCACTGCTGGTTGTATCTCGAAATGGTTGTAAGTCGAGCCGGTTGTAAGTCGAGGTACCACTGTATAGTCAAATTATTGGATGGCCAGGCATTCTATGACAAAAATAAAATGTTGCTCAAATAATTGCACTTTGTAGTCTTTTTGGAGTTATAGTTTTGTTAAAATGTAAACATCATCAAGATAAAAATAGTCAAGATAAAATGTAAAAATAGTCAATAGTCAAAATGTTTTGATTTGTTTTTCTTTCTTTTTACTCACCAAGAAGCTTAACTCTGTCCACTTGTAATTATCCCTACCCATGACAACAGTTTGCCCTATAGCTTTCTGAGCAATATATTGTACGTATGAATTGGATAAAACTCATAGGTTTTGTCTGAAGGGGGAAGGAAACAATCTCCTGTTCTAATCAGTTGGATTCATAACTATTTACTGTTTTATCTTTGAGATTGTCCACATTTAGTTTTACGTTCTTCTACTTTTTGGGTTATTTTTAGCATTTCTGTGCTAAGCTTTCCTCAACCTTATCTGCTTCTAAGTCCATTTCACTGAAGAGCAAAAATTAAACACAAAACACATTTTCTCTTACAGAAACTGACAGTATCACAAATTGAGACATTGCATAATCATTACCTGACCAGTTGGGGATGATACAACCTTGAAAACCCAACTGAATATTGAACCTTCCACCCCGCAAATGAAACAAAGACAAATGAATAAACATATATGGTAAGTAAAGGTAAGTAAAAACCCACCTCATGCAAGATCCCCATTCCCTCCCCCCTCTTTAGATATAAAAATCACAAATAAAAAGTTTGGACTTGGAAGAATTTTACATTCAAAAATTGTCATGCTCATTAACAGATGAAAGATGTGTGACAGTAATTTCAATATCCCACGTCCCAGGAGCACTGTGCATATGCAACCAGCTATTTTCATTGTTTCTTTGAATTGATGAGGAACTTGGAAAAGAAAAACAAATCTGATTTAGCAGCTAGGGTTGTTAGGTTATTCATGATCAGCTATCTGAGAATGGGAAAGCTCCGATCCTGTTTCTCCCTTTGCCTTCCTGAATCAATTACATTAACAACATAAAATTCACTTTCTTTTAAAAAGGAAAGAGTGAGTGAGCAAGAGCTCTTTCCACACTTTTTTGGTTGTTCCATAGACTCGTCATTGGATCAGAGCAGCAGTGCACTACCTTCTTCTTGTGTATTATGTAAAGAATCTTTGAAACACCCAAACCTTACTAAAAGCCTTTTGGCTTACTGCCCTGAGCAGTAAGCTACACAATGCATGGTGCAGCGTGTGCCTAAGCATTTAGGAGCCCGGGCGTACACAGAGGAGTGGGGGGGGGGGTTGGGGATTCAGCACCCTGGACAGCACCATGCATTCCCATAGACTTGCATGCAAATGCATGGTGCTGTCCAGGGTGTCGAATCCCAAACACACACACCCTTTGCGTACGCCCATGTTTAGGAATCTCTAACTTTGAATTAACCCAGTCTACTTAGATTGCATATGGGATGCCTCTAGAGAGAAGGAGCTATGGGAGAGCTTCCAGGTAACATTGAAGGGATGCTTGAGCAACAAGGTCTTCCTAATTTGGGATACTTTTTGTATGTGTCCAATTTTGGCAATTTAATGTTGACTCTTGTCTTTTCTCTCTAGGTCCCACAGCCTGCTACAGTTTTTCCACATTTGCTGAATGTGCCGAGTTGCCTGCATCCTGAAACAACCTGCAAGGGTAGAATTCATATGAAAATTAGTCCAGTAATTTTAATTTGGGGAGGACATTTACAGATTGAAATGGTAACTAGCAAGCTCCATTTATTCCCATCTCATGCTCAGATTGTTAGGCTTTCTATTGCAACAGAATCTACAGAAAGCCATTTGAGACACAGAAGCTCAAAAACTGTTTTTTTTTTAACTCACCAAGAAGCTTAACTCTGTTCATTTGTTCCTCTTTGCATGACAGTCCTCCACTTTTTTTAAAAAAAAAGAGAGATATTATTATTGTCACTTGGTAGATGGTCTCTATTTCCTTTTTGGCTGAAGCATTTCTGCAGAATGAATTGCCATCCTCAGAGTCTCTAAACAGACCATCTGGACAGCATCAGTAAACATGAATCAGTAGGTCTTAACAGCTGGCATCTGTACACAAAACTTCTGCCACCTCTCTGCTTCACTGAATCAGTTCAGAGGTCTCCTACTGCTCCTTGAAATTAGGTGCTTGTTTTCTCACCCTCAAAAAATGTTCAAGCAAGCCATCTTTAATTCTTAAGACAACAGTTGGTCACAAAACGTTGACTGAGTGGAATTTCATTTTGATGTGAAATCTTCAGTTAGCATCTCCAATTTCTGACACATACAGTTCATATAGAAAGTTCAGTTCACTCACAGTTTAGCTAATCAGCTGCACATATGCAAATCACAGTTCATCTAATCAGGTGCACATATGCAAATACAGGCTAGGTCACAGTGGCATTGCCATGGAATAGAATGTGAGGAGCCCTATCAACCCCTCTTTCTACCTTTTTCAACCTTCACATAGCACGGGGTGCTCTTCTCTATTCTCTCTGCTCCTACAGACTAAACCCCATGCTATGTCTGCCCTCAGGCTAAACTCCTAGTTTTAGATTATAGGGAATCTTTGCAGAAAGCATCAACTAGTTTCCTCTGTTACATTTCCATTAAAATTCTTATTCCTGTTGTTATTTTGCTTACACTCCTTAACACGTCTGTGCCAGAGCCTTCCCCAATCTGTCATCATTCAGACATATTGGACTGTAAATCCCAATGGGCCCCAACCAGTATCACTAGGATTGCAGGGAACGACGACAATTATAACTCAACACATCTGCTGTGAGTCAGCTTGAGGAAGTCTGTCATATATAAATAGTTCATGAGATTTGATTCATATGCTTAACAGAAGTCATAGTGCATTATGAAGTTTCTCTACCTCATGATAACTGGGCTGTTCAAACTACACTATATGAGCTAGAGGTTGTTTTTTGTTTGTTTGTTTGTTTGTTTTTAAATCCTGCATGACCTGTGAAGAGACAAGAAAGCTTCCATTCATTCTTTACTTCCATGGCTTGCCATTTGCTGTATGGTTTCTTTCCTTGATACACTCCTGCTCACTCCCCTTTTCCAAGATGCACTTCTGCTCACTTCCCTTATCTATTGACATATGTTTATACATCTAACCCATTTTGTACCATAAAAAAGAGTTTATGGGCATGCTTGATTATACCCTTGAACAGTGGTTTTCAACCTTGGGTCCCCAGATGTTCTTGGACTGCGACTCCCAAGAGCTCTTGTCAGCATAGCTAGTGGGGAAGGCTTCTGGGAAAAGCAGTCCAAGAACATCTGGGGACCCAAGGTTGAGAACTACTGCCCTAGGATGCAGTTTATTGCCAGCATAAGACCAAATTCTTAGATTTCATACATAACATAAATGTGCAGTATGGCACTGCTGCAAAGGAGTGTGACTCGAGTTTCCCCCCAATGTTTAGAGAATCAAACCATTGTACTCCTTTTTATGTTTACTTGGGTGGAAGCTAGTGTACAAAGGGGTGCATTAATGTGTTCTTATTCTGAAGGGGAGGCTTGATTGGTGATGTGAATTCCCTTGCTGTGGGGGATACTGCTTCCATTAAAAATCTTTATGCTTTTGTTTTAAACCAAAAGTGTTTTTCTCCACTTTTGAGAATGCTCTTTATCATTCTCTGTTCCAGTAACACATTAGAACCAACATCATTCCAGTCTTTACCCCAAGATGCTTTTTGATTCATACCCTAACTGAATGAATTCGCTGTTGTAGATTCAGATAGCCTTTTTGAATTAATCAACTAAAGCTTTCCTATAAATAATTTTAAATTAGTTTTACTGCCCTTGATTGCCTCCAGCGACACACAGCAAAAATTATGGGAAACATTAAGAAGGTGTCTAAGGGCAAACACTGAAAGGGTTGTGATATGGAAACAGATTGCAGATATGACTTCCCCAGTCATTGCAGGACTATGAGAAAAATGCTCTACGGGCTGAATTTTCCCATGTGGAAAAGAAATAGGCTTTTTTAAAAATTGGATGTGGGGTACCTAGACACTATACAAGGGAAAGTTATTTTACTACCTTTAGGAATTTCACAGAGAGGGAACCATTCTTTTCTCCTGCATACGTTTGAATGAAATGGTGAGCAGCACCTGCTGAAATGTCAGTTCTCTCCTACATTTTGTGTTTCTAGGGAAACAAACCTGGAAAACATAATCTCAGCACTGTAAACTATATCTCCCCTAAAGAGTTAGGCCTCACAGGAGACAATGGGGCAGTTTCATTTTCAACAATAACAAAATAAGGCTGATGTGGGGCTTGGTGGAGATGAGTGGCATGTAGCTAGCTATCTGTGGGTTGGAATCCCCAGAATTCTCCCTGAAACATTCTTGGAGAATTCTGGAAACTAGATTACAAAACAACAGTGGCAAACCCCAAATGGCATGTTTTCTCTTGCATGCCATTCCCCCCTCCCATCTCTTTCTCTTTTGATGCACAATAGGTCACAGCATTCTTACTCTATCTATGTGACCATGTTTTAATGTTTGTCTTGAAAAGCACTGGTAACATACAGTAGAAGCCAGAAAACCTTCTAATGGGATTTTATTCCAGGACCAGAATCCCCTACCCAACATGGCCACTGCTCATGCATGGTGGGGTATTTGGGAAGGCATGCAAAATAGCACAATTCTGTTGTAACAATTGGCATGTTGGAAAACATAATTTGGATTCTGTTAACGTCATTTCAGTTCACTGTCAATACGTTGTGTTGATACTATTATCTTGTAGATGTCATCTGGTATTACAGTAGGTCATAGCTTTTATATTCCTTGTATCTACTCGAAAAATTAGAACATCGTGCAGACGTTAATTTCTTTCAGTAATGCAATTAAAAAGGTTAAACTGTGATTCTTCATCACGGAGCCACCGTGGCCTGCACAGTACCCCTCTCGGTTCTTCCAGGGACCTCCTCCCTCCTCATATACTCATGCTCTGCCCAGCATACCTTAGTTCC
>JAIOUR011491102.1:0-12842 GCA_020711275.1 Calotes versicolor
TCAGTCATAAATGCCTTTACAGATAGTACTATTTATGTCGCTAGACCAGCTCAGCTAATTTATTAAGATTATTTATGAAGATTTCTTCATGAGCACATTAGTAACTCATCAAGCCCTCAAAATAATCCAGTGTGCATCTGATCCAATTTTCTGTATTCATGTGCTGTTTTGTTGGGATTATGCACTGTTCCCTTGAGCCTTTCTAATAATCCACCAACAGCAGTCATAATCTATAATACTGGAAAACAGAGGTTTATCATGCTAGGTTTTCCAGTAGGGATGTTTCGGAAGTTGTTTTTTAGTTCCTAGGTAGAGTTTGAAGTAGATATCCCACTAGACTTTTATCAGTTAATTTGAACTGTTCCAGGGTAAATTAGTCTATATAAAGAGCAACTATAAACCAGCTAAAGAACATGGGATATATTACAGCATGAACTGGATGATTATCCAAGGATAATCATCTCACTGTTAATTACCAATGACTTTCTCTCCAACCTACCATAATCTCTGTATTTTGATACTAAGTATAAATATTTCTTTCTTTCTCATGTTTGAAGTAGATTTTACCAATAAAAGCCCACCTTAAATTTTAATATTTTTTTCTTATTTTTTCCTTTTTATTTGTTCTTTTAGTTTCATTTTTCTTTTGGTTTTGCCTGTAATGTTTTTCATGCTGTAATTCAATTCCTGAGATAGATAGTTTAAGAATTGAGAATTTCAGGCATATGGTATACCTGAAATTGCAGAATAGGATAGTTGCACAAGTATTAACAATGGTAATTACATTACAGTAATAAGACTCACCATTCATAGAATTCTCATTGATAACCCAAATATTCTGATACTAGGTAAGCTAGTTAACATATGTAGCATGCTAAGAACTTCTTGAATTCAGAATTCTGGAATTTTGTAATGATTGTAAATCAGTCTCTCACTCTAATCTTCTTTTGAAATTTCTTTGATCGACAATACTTAGTTCAGAGACAGTCTGCTTGGAGGTGATGCTTATTCTGCTGTGTGTTTGTTTGTTTTTATATTGTAATTTCTGACATCTGTACTCCTCTGCTTAGAAAAGGACTTCTTTGCCCCAAGTAGAAAGCAGAAAGACATTGCTGAACATATATTGACAGGGGGTGTGAGGTCACTTTTGCTCTCTACTCACACAGCCCGTAGGCTATGTCCCAGTCAGGTTTCTGTGTGGGCTGGACTCTATTTCTGCCTCTTAGGTCCATGAATCTAGTTGCCTGGCCTGCAAAATCATAACCTCAGAGTCTGACATGTATCCTGCGGTACAATTAATACGTGAGTAAACCACAAGGTTGCAGGTGATATGACAGACTCTAGCAACTGGATGACCAAGTAGATATAGACACAGTTGCCCACCCAAAATGTTGTACAATATCCATCTTCATTGATTAGATGATAATAATAAAATATAGTGGTTCACTACTCACTGAAAACCAGGAAAACCAGGAAAGAAGTCAAATTGAATTCAGAGGAGTTTATTTCAAACTGTGTTTAGGGCTGAGCTGTGAATTTCATTTGTGTGAGGCACTGACAATTGGAATCCAGCTTAGTTTAGCAAATGTTTTCAGTAATACATTTTAGTGGTTGTTATGACTTAAAGGCACTCTAACCACTTCACTGTATGCTCTCTTTCAGACTGACAGGACATCAGAAAAACGTAAGATTTTAGTGGGAATATAACTTTGTGCACAAAAGCTTTCTATTAATATAGTTAAGTATGAGAGGGATTACAACCTCCAATTACCATAATATTTGTTTTCTGAAATTGAGAAATACAGTAATGCAGCTTTTAGATGTTATTTAACTTGTTACTAATAAGTAAAATGCTAGAGCTATTCATCTAAGCATTCACCTGCCTTTTGACATCCCCCAGTGACCCTGCTGTTGCTGTTAGGCTAGAATAAATTCCTATTTTATCCAGTCTATTTTTGATTTGTTTCTTTATGTCTGCTTGTTAACATAAATTCATTGCATTTTACCAATAAATAACAGTATCACCTTTAAAATGGAGTTTCTACAATCTATCTAAAGTATTTAACAAAACTCAATACATGCAAAGGGCATGTGTGTGCATAAAAGTGATACTGGCTTTATTAACAAAGAACCATACCTCCACCCAACCCCAATTACTATGGTGAAGTATTTCTGAAAAGCATATTGATGTCTTGGAACATCATTGTTAGCTGAACAATGTGGCTTAATTAATCTGTGGCTTCAGTTGGCAGTAGAACAGGAGAGTTAATAGAAGGAAAGGAACAAACATGGTTACTGGATAAATCAAACCATGAAAAGATATTTGAAGCAGGTATTGAAATCGCTTGTTAACAGGGACATCACACAGACTGTAATATCATAATCTATGTCCCTGTCAGGTTGCTGTCTAGGTAGGACTCTCTTTTCTGCTTCTCTGATCCATGGCTATAATTGTCAGACTTTTGTAAAATCATAATCTCAATGCTTTAACCAGTCGAAATGCATTGTCCTTAAACTGATGTAAGGTGCTATCTAAAAGTACAACATAAGGGCATGCACTGGTAATGAACGATGAAATGAGTAATTGTACTGTACTTTCTTCATTAGAGAACTAGCCAAAGTAATGATTTCCCAGAAATACTACTAGCCAAAGTAATGATTTCCCAGAAATACTACATCCATCTAGCCATATCCTAAATAATTTCCAAACAGAATACTTAATACAGTGGTCCTCAAACTCGGCCGTCCAGGTGTTCTTGGATTGCACCTCTCAGAAGTCCTTGCCAGCACAGTTAGTGGTGATGGCTTCTGGGAGTTGCAGTCCAAGAACATCTGGAGGGCCAACTTTGAGGACCACTGACTTAATATATTGGCTGTAGAAAATAAATACTACTTCACCATAGTATAGCATATGGTTTTATTCCCTTTTAATTTGTAACCATTTAGGTTATGTTTTTGTTTTTAATGTGAAATACTTACCCTGCAGTGTATGCAACAGCTTTGCTTTGCATGGAAATAACTTGGCTTACATATATATTGCGTGTATGTTTGTGTCTTGTGTGTGTACCTGACCTGTGTGGATGTTTTTGGTTTTAACACATTACACTTTCCCTCTAATGTCTGAATGTATGTTGAACTACTCACTATTTAAAATTTCCTTGCCAACTGTTCTTCATTTATTATTGTTGCTATTATTTCTTTCCTTTGATTTATTCATTTTTTTTTTGCATAATGAGAATGTTCCAAGGAAAAGCCATGCCTCTTTGAAAAACAAAAACAAAGTCTCTCTGTATATCATCATTTGAATGTGAGATTCCACTTAGATGAAATGCCGGTTTGCAGCTGCCTCAGATATCAATGTATTAAACATAAATATAGAACTTCTGCTTTTTTTGTTATTAAACAGATTCTAACTCCATATACCTCATTTTGGTTCTGAAGTTTGCTACTACTGGCTTTCTCTTTGAGGAGATCAGCTTTCAACCGGTTCCAATTTTCCCCTTTCCCGTTGTTCTCTGTTTTTATTTGAACATTGATCTGTAACATCTGAACAATCTTGAGATGCCTATTTTTGTGTAAATTCCACCGTTTCTGTTTTCCTTCCTCACCTTTGTTTTTTATGGTGTTGTTGGTTTATAAAAGCTTTGGTGTTGTATGTATGGGTGTGCTGTACCGCAATACTAAGCAAGTTATTTCCTGCCAGCTTTCCTTTTCAGTTTTTTCCCCTGTTAGCGTTGCTTTGCTTTTTTTTCCACCCCCAGATTTGTGGATCCACCATTACCCAGACCATTTTGTTGACCCTCCTACCGCTGCAATCAAAGACAGTCATTACAGTCCTGATTACATTATCCAGTCTCTATTTTTGATTTCCATTGATTTTCAATGTTTTTCCCCATTTGCATCAAAGATGATGATGAAACAGAATCTACAGAAACATCTATCCTGAAAAGTCACCTTGTCAATGAAGTTCCTGTTTTAGCCAGTCCGGACTTGCTGTCTGAAGTCTCTGAGATGAAACAAGATTTAATAAAAATGACTGCCATTCTGACAACAGATTCAGCTGAAAAATCAGGTCCCATTAAGGTGAAAGATCTTGCAAAGGCTGTTGATGAAGAGCCTGGGGAGCCATTTGAAATTGTGGAAAGAGTGAAAGAGGATTTAGAAAAAGTTAATGAGATTTTAAGAAGCGGAAGCTGCCCCAAAGAGGAAGTTCTTCGGAGATCCAGCACAGAAAGAGAGCTGGAGGAAGAATGGGTTATTCTTAGTGATGAAGAAATTGAAGAGGCCAAGCAAAATGCTCCTTTGGAAGCCCCTGAGCCTGTTTGTGTAGAAACAAGAGTAGGCAGAGGAAAACCAGAGAAAGACACTCGAGACATGACAGGGATGGTAGATTACCTTAGTGAAGATCTAAAAACATTAGTGTCTCTGAATGAGGTACATCCAAAAACATTTGAAGAAGACATTGTAGAAGAGAGATTTGAAGCTGTGGTTTTAAGCAGAGGCTCGGAAACAAGTGGGAAAGGCCAAGAAAAGAAAAGCCAACATAAACCTACCTTAGAAATCAAAAAGCCTGTTCGAAAGAAATTAAAAGATAAACAAAAGTTAAAGGATGAGGAAACTCAAGGAAAAGAAGAGCATTCAGGGCTAACCAAGTTCAGTTCAGAGGAGTCCTTGGAGGAGGAACCAGGCTTAGCCCCTGCAGAGCCTGCTAAGGAAACTGCTGTATCTCCTCTTGTAGAGGAGACTCCTATTGGCTCAATCAAAGATAAAGTGAAAGCCCTTCAGAAGCGAGTGGAAGATGAGCAGAAGGGACGTTCAAAACTGCCTGTCCGGGTCCCAGGAAAGGAAGGGCCATCTGAGAAGCCTGCTGCAAAGTCATCACAAGCTAAAAAAATTATTTACAAAACAAAACCTCCATCTTCTCCCCCTGTCTCCAAGACCCCAGCTTCTTCTTCCTCAAAAACTCCCGCTTCTCCTTCTGCATCAAAGATTCCAGCATCTCCATCTCCCTCGAAACTTTCTTCTCCCTCTGCTAAGAAAACAGCAGTTTCTCCTACAACTAAGAAGCCTGCTGTTTCTCCAACTACTAAGAAACCTCCAGTTTCGCCCACAACTAAGAAACCTCCAGTTTCGCCCACAACTAAGAAACCGCCAGTTTCACCTACAAATAAGAAACCTCCTGTTTCACCATCTTCCAAAACAGAAAGACTTGAAGAGACAATGTCTGTTCGTGAACTGATGAAAGCATTCCAGTCAGGTCAAGATCCATCAAAGCATAAAGCGGGACTTTTTGAGCACAAGTCTGTAAAGCAAAAGCAACAGACCACTGAGAAAGAGCCAGCTAAGAAGGGAACTGCTCAGACAGAGAGTGAAAAGAAGCAGGCCTTCACACATAGAGAGACATATAAGAAAGATAGCCCCAAGAGCAAAAGGGGGCAGGAACAGCAGGCAGAGGTAGGTTTGAAAAAAGAAGCAAAGGATGTAACTCTGAAGAAGCATTTGCCTACACAGCAAACAAAACAACAAGGTGAAAAAGTTGAAGAAAAGGCTTTTCCAGTTGCTGCTGAAGAAGGTTCTAAGGAAGTCATCTTGACCTTTGATGATAAGGGAGATACGGACCTCCAGATCAGTCCGGATAGAAAGACATCAACAGATTTTTCTGATGTCATAAAAGAAGAACTAGAAGAAAATGACAAATATCAACAGTTCCGGAATGTTTCAATTACTGAGGAAGGTGAGCTTCACTTAGATCAAGTTCTGACCAGTCCATTCAATGTTACATTTCCATCAGAAAATATGAAAGATGGGTTTATGCCCGCTCTCTCCTTGAAAAGTGGTACTTTGGATGGCAGCTCAGAAAGTCTTAAACATGAAGGCATAGCAGATTCTCCAGTTGGTAGCCTGCTTGATGGAACCCCTCAGATCAGCTCTGAGGAAAGTTATAAGCATGAGGGCTTGGCAGAAACTCCAGAAACAAGCCCTGACAGCCTCTCATTTTCACCCAAGAAAACAGAAACTGTTGGCAAGATTGAAGAAACTGAAATAGCCAGTGCAGTGCAGAGACCAACAGAGACGTATTCGCCAAAGGGACTCTCTCCACCTCCAAGTGAAAGGACTGCTACTGACAAAGATCTAACACCTATCACAGAGACCTCAGAGCCACATTCCCCTCACTTGTCAGAAAAACAAGAAGTTGCAGCAGCCAAAGAAGAGTTAGGCAAATGTACCAGTGCTAGTTCAGCTTCAGTTAGTCAAGATGCTGTCAGGGATAAGTTACCTATGGCTGCTGATGAAGGACATGTAACTAAATTATCTGAAACATGTGATTCTTCTTTAGAGAAAGATGAGGATGCATCCTTGGACCATCATGCCATTAGTAGAGGACTGGAGCTGGTACTTCCAAGCCATGACAGTGAAAGTCTTAGTCCAGTTGCAGATGAATCCATAGCTATAAGCCATAAAGATTCTCTGGAAGCAAGCCCAGTGCTAGAAGACAATTCTTCACGTAAAACGCCTGATTCCCTTGAGCCTAGTCCCACCAAAGAATCCCCCTGTCGTGATTCTCTTGAAAGCAGTCCAGTAGAACAGAAAACAAAGACTGGCATTATTCCAGGGCCAGGACCCTTTCAGGGTGCCATTGTCAAAGCAGAACATTTCCCAGAACTCATGCCTGTACGATCTAGACTGTTACGTGATCCTGATGGGAGTGCTGAAGATGATAGCTTAGAACAAACGTCTCTTATGGAGAGCTCAGGGAAAAGCCCCCTTTCACCTGAGACTCCAAGCTCTGAGGAAATTAGTTATGAAATCACACCAAAAATTACAGATTCTCAGGTGCTGTCAAATATATCTAAATCAGCTGTGATTCCTGAAGTCACTGAGGAGCAAGAAGATGATTCAGAAGGTGAGCCAAAGAAAAGGTTCACACCAGAAGAAGAGATGTTTAAGATGGTGACCAAAGTTAAAATGTTTGATGAACTGGAACAGGAAGCAAAGCAGAAGAGGGACTATAAAAAGGATTTCAAGCAAGATGATTTTGCTTCGGCTTCTGATTTTGAAGCTGCTTGTGAAGTTGAAATGTCACCCTCAACTACTGCAGTAGACACTCATATACCTGCTGTGGTGACTTCTGCAGTTGAATCTAGAAAGTCTTCTACTTCTTCTGAAAGCGAGCCAGAATTAACCAAGCTGAAAAAAGAAGCAGACTCTGGGCTGTTAATGGAGCCTGTAATTAGAGTGCAGCCTCCTTCTCCTCATCTGTGCAATATGGATTCCAGTTCTAGCCCAGAAGAAGCTGAGTTTCAACCCATTGAGGCAAAGCAGCAAGCATTCAATACTGAAGAAGATAATACTGAGTCAGATAAACCCACAGAGGAAACCAAAATGTCTGGTGATACATCCCTTGCCTCTGATGCTAGCATCATTGCACAGGCCAGTGAGTCAAAATGCTACAGCACGGACGAGAGTGACACAGTTAGTCCTAATGGCCCTATGATGCTGCTTGAAGAGTCTTTCTACCATTCTGTTGGTGATGGTGCTCAAAAAGAATCTGATTTATATGAACCCTCTGTGATGTCACACCACCACCAGGATGATTCTGAAAAAGATTCTGCAGCATCTGAGGGGGTACCACACAGAGACCTAGTGACTACAGGAACTGCAGAGGGCTCTTGTATGCCGGGTACTTCTCACTGCTTTGGATCTGAACATGAGGAAATGGATACTGAAGTTTCACCTGTTCACTCTCCTGCAGGAAGTGATTTGGCTGGAACTGAGAAGGGCTTTCAAATGACACAAAGGGATTATTGTAGTGCAGAGCACTCCTCAGAATCTTCGTCTCTAACAGCCCAAAATGATGAATGTGAAGGTAAAATTGACGGAAGTTGTGCTCTGCCTATAACAAGCCCTTATGAAAATGTCCCATCACAGCATTTTTTTACTAGCCCTGAAATTAGCACAGGGGATGAGTTAAGGACAGCAACACATCAGTCCTATGAGGATTACCATTCTGCTGAAGCAGAAAGTAACCTAGCTGAAGAAATAACCATGGCAAGTTCCTTGTATAGACCAGAATCAGTAGGCTCTGGAGATCAGACTGCAGAAGATATCTACATGGAAATAGAATCCAAACATGTTGATATCTTTCATAAAATGCCAGTTTCAATGCCTACAGCATCAGACTCCACAGCAATAGATGACGCTGCTCTACAGGATATCAGGGTGGAAGCTGAGAAAATAATTAGCCAAGTAATCATAACGAGGACAGATGCTGATGTAGATAAATGGAGTCAAATGCGAGAAGATGATGATGCATTTGAGGCACGTGTAAAAGAGGAAGAACAGAAGATATTTGGCTTAATGGTAGACAGGAGATCACAAGGCACCACACCTGATACGACACCAGCCAGGACTCCTACAGAAGAAGGGACACCTACCAGTGAACAAAATCCCTTTCTCTTCCAGGAAGGAAAATTGTTTGAAATGACTCGGAGTGGTGCCATTGACATGACGAAAAGGAATTATTCTGATGAAAACTTAGAATTTTTCCAAATGGGAGAGCAGTCTCAGGAAGAGGTGTCATTGTCGGAAGAAATGAGAGAAGCTGAAGGTCTAGAATGTCCCCAGGACAAAGAATCCTTGGTTGCCTTTACATCTTCTGAACTGGGTGAAACAGAGGTGGCTGCAGGAGACTCATTGCTATCTGCGTGTGAGGATGAAACCAGTGACATATACAGCACAAAGGGTGATGGTAAATCTAGAATACCTATTAAAATGGGTATTTCGGCCTCTTCAAAGTCACCAAAGAAAGAAACTGCTGCTTCTGGTGTTGACTCCCCCTCTGGAGCTGACCCTGGTAACATGACACATAGTTCTGAGGTGCCTTGCCCTATGTCTCCCGAGCAGACTGTGATTGATGTCCAATTAAATTTTTCAACAATAACTAGGTCTGTATATGCTGAACAGGATGATGATTCCCCGGATTCCTCTCCCGAGGAGCAAAAGTCTGTGATTGAAATCCCTACTGCTGTCATAGAGAGTGTGCCTTCTGAAAGCAAGTCCAAAATCCCCATTAGGACAGCTCCCATTACATCCCACTCATTGCATGAATCAGAAGCTGAGAGCTTCCCTTCTGATGGCTTTGTAGACAACCTTGAAGAATCCCAAGATGATCCATCTAAACCAAAGTCTAAAATCCCAGTTAAAGCAGTTTTCCAAAGAGTTGAGCAAGCGGGTGGGTACACGGAGGCCTCTGTCTGGAAGCCAGAGTCATCCAAAGCACTTGACATGCCAGACAAACTGCCTGTGAAACAAGACATCAGGAGCAAATCTGAATCTGATGCAAATGCTTCTGTGGACTCAAAGGCTAAGTGTTCAGTCAAAGCTAGAAGCTGTACTGAGGCAGAGGCAGAGACCAGAGAGAGGGTGGGTGACATGAAACTTGAGCTAGAATCAGACGAGTTGACAACTGCACGACCAAAGATATTTTCTTCACGATTACCTGTTAAGAGCAGAAGCACCTCAGCTTCTTGTGGTGCTGTCACCTCCTCAAAAGAAAGTAAGGAACATTATTTTGACCTTTATAAAAACTCCATAGAATTCTTTGAAGAGATTAGCGATGAAGCTTCCAAGTTAGTGGATAGACTTACACAATCAGAGAGAGAACAAGAATTAGTGTCAGATGACGAAAGTAGTAGCGCCCTAGATGTTTCCGTTATTGAAAATGTGCCATCCATTGAGACCCACCAGTCAGTTGCCGAGGACATCTTTGACACCAGGCCCATTTGGGATGAGTCTATTGAGACTCTGATTGAGCGTATTCCTGATGAAAATGTCCATGACCATGCCGAAGGTATTTGCTAGCCATTGGGATTCCCTTTGCTACGCATGTCACGACTCGCAATTATTTGCTTGTTATTTCTTCTCTTCTCTTCTCCCTCTTGCTCTTTGTGTGTGGTTTGTGTGTCTCTTTTTTAAAAGCTTTCTGTGATTGTTGATGTGTTCTGTATTAGCTGTGTTGTGTTTTGTGTTGTATACCGTACTTTACTGTCCCCCCAAAAAATCTCAAGATTGCACACTGCAAACGCTTGTGGGAAGCATAAATGTAGCAAAATAGAATCTGTTTTTTTTAAAGCACACATTTGCTAATATTCTTTACCACTAACAAACTGACAGCATTTTTATATTACTTTTAGTATACAGTAGCTGACCACATAAGCTTTAGTTTTTGTCTTTTCTTCACTCTAATTGAATCACTTTGTCATGAGACATTTTTGACACAGAAAATCTAGCTAAGATAAATTCTAATTTTGGATATGCATATCGATTTATATGTTGCAAAAAGCAGACATTATTAGAGTAATTTTATGGGGGAAATTACAATCTTTGCTTGACAGAATTAGTGGAAAATTGTTGAAGAACTTAATTTATAGCTATAAATTAAATTTGGTGAACAGATATTGATACTGCTTCTTAAACCATTTAGCTCTATAGATGTGCTTTAGACCAATAAAGAGAGATGTGCATATTAAGCATCCTCTTTTTGTCTCATACAAAATGCAGACATGGGAAAACAAAAACTCAAACTTCAGTGCTGTCAGTTTTGGCTGTTGGAATTTTTTCCTTCTTGCTGCTTTGTTGCAAATAGTGCCGAGAAGACTGTGCTCTTGCTTTTCCATGCCTACTTTATAAACAGTGTGAAGATTTAGCAAAAGTTAAATTGAAATTCAAGGCTGAACATCTGGTTAATGGTAAATGCTACATAGAGGTGATAATTTGGGATTTCTTTTAATTTTTGTGGAAAACATAACTTTAGAAAATGCAACTTAGTGTTTGAAAGGAAAACAGTAAAACTGAATCTAGAACCACAAATGTGTGTTTGTTGATTGATTGCTATTAACTTAAGAGGCATGGAAAATGCATTTCTTGCCATAGCAAAATATTTACCTCTCTTTGTTTTGTTTTGTTTTAAATGTATGGAAACAAAATAGGAGCTCCAAAATAAAATTTACGGCAGTGTTTCTAAAGCATACCAGAACATTATTAACGCACTTGTTGTAGCCGCCCTATGCAAGAAAATGTGGGCTGCTTAAATATTTCCAGTTTAGCCATATTACCTGTTTTGATTGTGGCCTCCGCTTAGATCCTCCACTGGTTAAAAACACTGGCCCTATTTTATGGAGTCTCCTTTCTTGAATCAGATCAGTTAAAAAGAATCTATTTGACCTTATTTTAGATCAACAGGATGACCAAGAGAGGATAGAGGAAAGATTAGCACATATAGCTGATCATCTTGGATTCAGCTGGACAGGTAACTGGCATTCTAGCTGGAATTGCAGTTATTTCTCTGTGTCTGTCAATTCTTTACATTATCAGGGAAATGTCACTTTCTGCTTTTCTCACAATGTTTGCTTGAACTGGGGAGGGTCAGGGGATGAACTTTCCAATCCTAGAAGCTACTAGTAGTGCTATGAACTGACACCTTTGAAAATCAGAACTAGGAAAAACATGTAAAAAGTGGTTTTGGAAGTCTGCTTTGGCTGCATTTCTGTTAGTTGGGCAAGCCCTGTGAACTTTTTAATGCAAAATCACAGATATTTAAGACTTCAAGAAGCAGAAAGGGACTTTTTCCCTTCAGATGGTGGGGGCATAGAAGGCATTGAGAGGCTGCATATAGCCCCCTCCCTGACACATTTTACCAACTCAAACTTTAGGTACTGTGTTGAATTACAGTTGCCTGCTGGGAAATTAAAGACTAAATCAAGTTGTTACCTCAAACAGAAAACGTTGGCTGAATGGATGGAACTTACGTCAGCACCAGTATTTGGTTCAATTATCTATTATCATTGGGATTAACAATTTGGTCCTGAAGGTTTAAATTTCTTTGGCATGTTTTATTGTAGTTTTTTCCCCAAATATGTGTGTAAATTCTACTGTGTTTTGGGGGGCATGGCTGGAAATGTGAATTCCTCACAAAATAGTCAAAGTATATTCAGCCAAGTCTACTAAAATACTACATGGATTTGACATCAGGGTTTAATTATTTCACTACCTGAGTGAAGAGTTAAAAAAATTAGGATGGAGCTTTTGATTGTATCTTTCAGCTGACATGCACCAAATATGAATCAAGTCAACCCCCATTTTGTATGTCACTAAGGACTACACTTTCCCATGTGTTCTAAATATAATATACATGTATATTGCACATGTTGGTATACATGCTACAAAAGCACAAAGGTTAGGGAAGGTGGTTCCATAACAGGTGCAGAGATTTGTGATGAAACCAATCAAAACAAACCTAATATGTAATAGACATCGGATATAGGTGAGTAGCAAGACTTGTGCTCATTTTCAGAATGAGCAGAATTGCAGAAGACATCTACAGTAAAGAAGAATCACATTGGCTTGTCCTAATGAAACTTATGTGAAATGTTTCAGACAGTCGAATGAACAATTCTGTATTGGTCTACTCAGATGTATGTCCTGTTGTTTTAATGGGGCTTTCTCTAAGGATAGAGTTTAGAGAATTTCAGTTAAAACTACTAAGTTCATGTTAAATTCCAAAATCTATATTACTGTAAAATGCTACAAAAGGAGCACCAAAATGATTCAGAAATGTTAGCAGGTTTTTATGTCATTGTGCTTTGTTCAAAATGGAGACAGTGCTGGGTTAACAGCAGGATTTTAGAACTTTCTAAAATGAGGGTGGGACTTCAAACTTTTTTGCCTTCCTTGATCTCAGCAAACCTAGGAGCAACTGCAGGGAAAGGCTTAAATCATCTCCTTTTAGAGTTTTACTTCTTATCATTCCATCTTAAGACTGATTACATGGATACCATGTTTGA
>JAIOUR011492213.1:0-12822 GCA_020711275.1 Calotes versicolor
TTTGAATATTGCCTTAATTTTTTGAGAACTGTTATATATACTGTACACTGTTCCTCCAGTGTTGTAAGCCACCTTGGGTCCTTTCCAAGGAGAAAGGCAGATTAAAATATGTTAAACAAACAAACAAACAAACAAGACCAATCTTGAAGTAGGTAAACTGAGTCATGTTGTTAGCATTAAGGCCAACTACCATAGACAATTGTTTGAGGTTCCTCATCCCTTTCCTTCAAATAATTGCATTCCTTCACATCGTTGCTGTTGTTGCTGTTGCTGCTGCTGCTGCTGCTGTTGCTGCTGCTGCTGCTGCTGCTGCTGCTGCTGCTGCTGCTGCTGTTGTTCAATCACAGTTGAGTCCGACTCTTCATGACCTCATGGACCACAGCACGTCAGGCCCTCCTGTCCTCCACTGTTTCCTGGAGTTTGCCTTTCATCCTTGTTGCCTTGATGACATTATCTAGCCATCTTGCTCTCTGTTGTCCCCTTCTCCTTTTGCCTTTGATCTTCCCTCTCATCAAGGTCTTTCTTAGTGAGTCATCCCTTCTCATCTGGTGACCAAACTATTTCAGCTTCAGCTTCAGCATCTGACCTTGCAAAGAACAGTCAGGATTGATTTCCTCTAGGATTGACTGATTTGATCTCCTAGCACATATGTTGGTCATAAAGCCACATTACCAGGAGCTAGAGGAAGCTTACTCAGGATATGTAGCTTTACACCCATTTTTGTCTCATAGGGTTGTAGGCATTAGATGCTGACTATATGAAATGCTTGTTTTTCCTCTTACAAGGTGAAGTCCTAACTGGACAAGATGGCACTGCTGGTAGAAGGCTAGACGAATATGTGCTGAATCCAAACCCCACCCCATCCTAATGATGCTGGAGAGTATTTAGGACAGGAGTGTCCAAAGTCCTGCCCTCCAGATGTTCTTGAACTGAAACTCCCAGAAGCCTTCACCACTGGCTGTGGTGGGAAGGGCTTCTGGGTGTTGAAGTCCAAGAACATCTGGGAGGACCCACTTTGGGCACCCCTGATTTAGGAGTACCGTCGCTTTGCCCTAACTTTATGCTGGCATTGTGCTTGTACCCTTGGATGAGAGGAGGTTTTCATCTGGCAGGGCACAGCTTTGCAAATGCATAACAGGCATCACATCTTGGAGTTGGGATGGAGCTGGTTGTCTTGTAATAGAGGGCTGCAGATAGCTATAATGATATATGATGTCTCCACTTAGTACAAGCGTGTTCAAGCTGTTACGACCATGAATTTTCTCTAAAGAGCTATTCAAGTTCACTGTAGGACAGGAGATGAAAAACGATGCACTTGATATGCTCACTTCTTCCAGTGCTGCTCATCCATAAATCTAGAGTTTTAGATCTGAGATGGTTCCACAGAGTGTTTAGTTCAGCAGTCTGTTGTGATGGAGAACATATTGATTCTCAAGAACCTCTTGATAGATGATATTTTCTGAACACTTTGTGGTCCACCTTTCTTGCATTGTCTTCTGGAATGGTATACAATATTTATAACGAGGAAACTATAACAATGAAATTATTTTCCATAGTAAAGCACACAGAAGTATTAAAGCATATAAAAGTAACATTGCCATGACTTTTCCTCCACAGTTTAGGAAGGTCTTGGATTACAACTTCCAGCATCCGCCAGACAACATAGTTACTGATCGTACTAACTGGGGCTTTCTAGGAATGCAGTTCAAACATGTGATCTTTCAAGCTCTAATTTTTCTGCTCCTGCATTATCATATTGTGGATTTTCTGTTCAATTTATTATCCCACATACTTAAATTAGCACATGAGATAATAAACTGAACAGAAAATCAACAATATTACAATGCAGTAGCAGAACACGCAGACACACAGACACAGACACAGACACAGTCACAGACAGTCAGACACAGACACACACAAAGAGTGGTACTTCAGTTTGCAAATGCCTCAGTTTACATAAAATCCAGTTTATGAAGAGAAATCCCTGGGAAACGCGGTCTCGTTTTGGGAAGTTTTTTTCCTTGTTTCCTAAGGTGCACTACAGGGATGTGGTGGCTCAGCGGACTAGAGTGCCGACTGCTGGGTGCAAAGTCACCAAGCTTGGTGGTTCGAATCCTGGGTGCTGTGCAGCAGAGTGAGCTCCCACTGCTTGTCCCAGCTCCTGACCAACCTAGCAATTTGAAAGCATGCAAATGCAAGTAGATAAATAGGTACCGCCATAAACAGGGTGATGGTAACAGTCGTCCATGTTCCATGCCTGCCACATGTTCACAGACTTTCACAACACTGGCTCTTTGGCTTAAAAATGAAGCTGAGCACCGGCCCCTAGAGTCGGATATGATTTGCATGCATATGCGGGGGGGGGGGGAGGGACTTCACCTTTACCTTTAAGGTGCACTACAGTCTTGAGTGGGTGATAAATGCTCATAAATTCTTGAGTAAACATTAGAAGACAGTGGCTGCCTCCCACGGTTTACTTGATTGAAGTTCACTCCCAGCTCACTGTGGATATTTGAAAATAGTAGCTTCTCCTGCAGGCTTGCTCAGTTCGATGCTAGCAAAAGATGTAATCAGTTCAAAAGGAATATGTGTTGCAGATCTCACTGAAACGAATAAAATGGAGTGAATAGATTTCGTCTATGAACAAGCTGATTGTAATTCACGTTTCTGCTCATAATCCTATTTGTCTTTAATAAGCTTTACTTGTTCTGTATCTGAGGAGTAGGTGCTGACATGTTTTGCTCTCTCATGGGTGTTCTTTGCAACATTTGTGTCATCCACAAATGACAAATGATAATGAAATTCCATGCTGTGATTTCTATAGGTATATGGGGCAGCAGAAACATGGCATTGATTTCCTCATCAGTTCTTATTAGGTCTATGTTTAAGATTGATTAATCCTCCACCTTCCATTCTTAACATTTTGCCTTCTTGTGTTCTCTGTTTCAGATCTCCAGCTTAGTGCCTACAGATCAATTTCAGTTGTATCAGCGATTGAAATTTGAAAGAGGTGTGGCTTTTATATAAACGTACAGGGAATAATGCCAATACCCTCGTAATTAAACTCATGCAATAGTAAAAGAATGGGTGTGTTTGTAGGTTGATAGCACCATGCTGTAGATTTCTGCTCAGAAATAAGTCTTATTAAAGTTCAGTGTGACCTATTCTCAGATAAGTGAGCATAGATTTTTTCAACCATCCTCCACCAGGATTATTTTATTTCATTATGTTGCATGAACTGTGGGTATTTGATGAAGTAATGGAAATTCTGAAGCATTTATTTATGGGTATCTATATGAATAGGTTATGCAGATGTTTCGCTGTTTTTGTCACTTGCTTCATGCTGCATGGGTATATTTGCCAGATGATTTGATTTTCAGTGTTCTACAATTATGCTTAAAGAAAAAGGTGCTGAATAAATAAGCCTTTGTGAGTCCTGAACCACAGTTGGCTTTAACCCTAAAGCACGAGACTGAGCACAAACATAGAAATGGTAACTGAGTCCAAAGTTCAACCGCGTGTTTGTTTCTGATAAATATTTTTAGAAGTGCATTTGGATCCACTGAGAACCTGGTGTCCCTCTGCTGACTGTCAGAACGTGTGCCAAATCCAGCCAAGTGACTCTGGACTGCCGGTGCCAGTCAAGTGCCAAGCTTGCTTCTTGACGTTCTGCTCGTCCTGCAAAGCACCTTGGCACCTCGAGAGGTCGTGCCTGGATAGTCCTCTAAACGTGGTACCAAACGAGCAAGGGTAAGAGGCAGACCTGTCTTGGGTGGAGCCAGTTTTCAGTATGTTGCAATTGCCATACAGTGGTACCTTGACTTACAACCTACTCGACTTACAACCATTTCGAGTTACAACCAGCAGTGGCTGCAAAAATTCCCTCGACCTACAACCACAATTTCGACATACAACCAAAAAGGCACAAAATTTTAACTGTTTTCACTTTTCCCCCTTCAGCTAACTGTTGGTCAGCAAAGAGGCTGCTTCTCTGTAGCTCCTTCACCACCATGGTCAGTTTTGGAGAAAGATTGTCTAGTATTTTAGGTTTTAAAAATATATCCTCCCCTTCCAAAAGCAGATGCATTAACTGCTTTTGCATTAGTTCCTGTGCATTCTAACTTGACTTAAGACCGTTATCCATGTACGAATTATGTTAGTAAGTAGAGGTACCACTGTATTTCTCATAGGAATGCATTGGAATCTAAAAACCACCCGTACCAATTAATAGCATTTCAATGCATTCCTATGGGAAACATTGTTTCTACTTAAGACCAACTCGAGTTAAGACCATTCTCTATGTACCAATTGTGGACGTAACTAGAGGTAACACTGTATGTTGCAATTGCAATACATCCTACTTTTCTCAGACACTGATACAATTCTGATGTCCCACCACATCGTAAAAATAATACAGTAAGCCCCCGCAAAGTTGCGGTTCACTAACTGCGGTTTCAGTCTTTTGCGGTTTTCCTCCCAGTCAATATTTTTCAGTAAATTCCTTGTTTTTTCCAGTCTGTGGGGCCCACTGGCTGGTGGGAGTGTCGATGGCAGTAGCCCTAGGCTGGCATGGAGGCAGTTGTGCAGTTGTTGGTGGGTGGCAAGTCTCCCAGGAGGCTGGGAGTGACGATTGGCAGGCTCTTCTCCAATGTGGGAGACATTGCACATGCATTATGGCCATTTTTAAACCACATCCGTACATTGCGGTTTTTCACTATTTGCGGTAGGTCCTGGAACCTAACCCCAGCGGATACTGGGGGCTTACTGTATTTTAAATGGCATTGCAGAACAGTCAAGGTTGATTTAACCCAGATGTTCCGTGGCCTGTGGAAACACATTGATTTCTGATTCATGCTGGCTTCTTCTTGGTCTGCAGGGCAGACATGCCTGAGGTGCAACACTTCCTTCCTTCCTTTGGTCATTACCTCTTTTTGTTATGTTTTGCAGCATCAATTTGATAGTAAATAGGAATCTGCTATTAGATATAATCCATGCTGTGTAATAAGATATGCTAAAAGCTGATTTATACATAATGCAAAAGTAGTGATGCAGATTGTGGGATGAATTTACTCATCTTTTCTGTAACCTTCTGAAGAAAATGTTACTTGTGGTAAAGCGAGGAATGCAGGAATCATAGAATCACAGGATAATGGAGTTGGAAGGAACTTGAAAGACTCCTAGATTCCAACCTCCTGCTCAATGCAGGAATCAAAAGCAAAGCAAATTTGAGCACTCACCACCTCCTGAGATAATTTATTACGTTATCATACTGCTCCAACAGGTTTTTTTCCACTGATAATGAACCAAAAACTAGTTTCTTATAGACCAGATGGGCCCAACTAAAAAATGAATTGCAAAATGTATCAAAACTTGCTCCCAAGGAATCAGAGACACTAAATTCCCCTGATTCTCTTCTACAATCCCCCCAGGTTTTGTGATTTTCTGATGTCCAGATTATAAATCCAGTTGTAAGGATTTGTAGAGGGAGATTCAAGAGAAGCTTTCATGCAATTTTGGTTTTTCTAGGTGGCTTTGGGACCATTTTATAGGGCTTTGAAGTAAAAAAAAAAACCCTTACAATTTGATTCATTGATTCATCAGCAAAAAAACAACAACATAAATTTGTGATTTGTGATTTGTCGATCTCAACAAATCACAAATTAAAAATAACTATTTTCCTGATTTGTGCCCATCTCTACTACGTACAATTTATTGTCTGTAGTAGAAATTCTTCTATCGTATAGCTAGAACTGTAGTAGAAAAAAAAAAGGAAATTCCTTACATGTAGATGCTATCTAATTATCACAAATGGACATTTCGTACTTTTGTTGCCTGCAACTGGAATGCAACTCGGGGGCTCTGGGTTTAAATCCCAAGGCAGCCATGGAAACTCACAAGGGATGTGGAACCAGTAAAACCACTGCTTAAATCGTTTATTTAATTTAATGCCTTGTTGAGGTTGGTTCCAATTTCATGGAACATAAAAACAGTCTGCAAATTAGCTTTACAGTATTTGATTATTGGTCATTGGAAAGTATGCACATATTCTGGTTCAAATAATGGTTGCTCAGTCATGATAGTCTATCTTGTGTCACATCTGTAGAATACTAGTGGATTTCAGCTTTGAAAGTTACTTGCATCTTGATCCTAAGGTAAACTAGCTTGTATGCTGGGGCGTTGGTAGCCCCAGGAGACTCAGGACTATTGCTAGTAATCAAATGTCTAGAGTGGGCTTTTTGCCCAGATGGTGTGGTCTATAAGTCAAATAAATAAAATGCCAATAGCACCGAGCCTCATGGGGCTAGCAGTGCTGCAACTTATATGTCCAGCACATATTTTTAAGTGGTGCTCTCTCATGTATTTCTGTTTGCCATTGCATATGCTTCCCCCCACCTCTATGTCTTACATTTAACCACCTTTTCCTTTGTCATTGAATCATTGAAAGATACACTTAAGCATATTTCGCAAGCGCAAGTGCTGAGCGGTTATTTCTGAGAAAATTATGGATCTGGAGAGAGAATATATTGTATGCATTCCACTGAGATTGGGTTTGATCCCTAGACACTAGAAAATGGCTGAAATTCTTCCAAGAAGCATACTTCATGACCAGGCATCTAGCCAGAACAAATATGCTCCTGTATAAAAACTGTTATCTTTGAACAGTGTTTCCCTCCCGCTTTTCCAGAGCACTTATCAGGACCAACACAGATGCTCCAATAAAACAGTGCCCAGTTTGTCGGATCCACATTGAACGGAATGAAGGCTGTGCTCAAATGATGTGTAAGAATTGCAAGCATACATTCTGCTGGTACTGTCTACAAAACCTGGATGTAAGTTACCGGGGATAAAGGCATTGCTGCAGAGTTTTGTGAACTGTTGCCCTACAATTCCTTAATATTCGTTACTACCACTAAAAAAATATGTGGACAGCTAATGACATCCTCTGGTTTCGAGTTAGGAGAATGAGGCTAGACAAGGTTTTAATTCACACACTTCCTCCTCCTCTGACATGGCCTCAGGAAAGGGTTTTGTTTCTCATTTTTATTAAATGCAGTCTGTTGTGTCCTTCGAAACACCGTGTTGTAGCTTATCTTATTTATGGTTAATAGATCACAACCTGAGTCTTTGAATTACCAAGCTGGCTTGTTTCTGCTAAAGACACTTAAGATTATCCACAGTTTACTGTTTTGGGGGAAATACTGAGCCCTTTTTTGAGGCCATGCCAGAGACAGAGTGGAGTCTTCACAAATCCAAGCGGTGGTCTAGGCTCAATTTCATAGTGCTAAATGATCTTAATTGGTTACACATGATTTGGCTGTGTGTGCCCTTTGATCCCGAATAACTCTTAATAGTAACACAGGGGTGGGGTAGTGGTGGCGGGTACTGTGCTAATCTATTAATATGTGATGACTACTAATATATGGGGAAAACATTTTATGCCTTGAAAAATTGTTTTTGGCTTTCCAAGTAATATTTCTCTCTCTCTTTGACATACTATATTTTATCGATTTGGGAAATTACTATATTCTGCCCATGGAATAATCACCACTAATCACAAACCTAGGCCATTTTATGTACAACTATCATTAGAAATAATGAAGTAAAATATTTTGAGCAATTTCCACAAGCATTTATGAGACTACAATTGCATTGGTTTTAGAAGATATTTAACAATTAAATTAGCTCACATGGGCCCGGCAGAAGTATGTTGAGGGGTGCTAGTAAATAATGAATGAAATAAGTTACTACAGCACCAAAATCATCCACTTCATGGACACCAACCCCTGGACAACAGCTAAAATCAAGGGAATGTTTTCTGCATACACCTCAAGCATGACGAGTGATTTGACTAAAGCTGTGGATCTTTTACTGGGATCTTTCTGGGTCGTCCCCCCACCCTCCCCAGTTTTCATATGGATGCAACAAGTTATGATTGAACATCTCTTGCATCTTGCGGATGCAACGTATGGATGCACACATAAAGTGTTCTGCTTCTGCTTAGGAGCCTCGTGGTGCAGTGGTTAAATGCTGCATTGCAGCTAAAACTGTGTGCTCACGACCTGGGGTTCAGTTCCCAGGTTAGCCGGCTCAAAGTTCACTCAGCTTTCCATCCTTCCGAGGTTGGTAAAATGAGTACCCAGCTTGCTGGGGGGGGGGGCAATGTGTAGCCTGCATAATTAAATTGTAAACCGCTCAGAGAGTGCTTTAAGTGCTATAGAGCGGTATGTTAGCAGAACATCCTGAACTGCAAATTTTTATTACTGTTGGGCGTGTTTTGCAAAGGATGCATTTTTGTTTTGATTCTGTTTCCTTCACTAACTTTTCATGTGCTATATCTCCTCCCTCTGCTTGTCTTCAGTACCCTATTGTTATAAAGTACACAGTAAGATATTACTCTGTAAAACGTTGAAGAGAATCTCCCAGTTTGCAACAGTGCAGACTTGCACCCAGATCACCCGCCCTCCAGCAATACTAGCTGAGGGTAGTAGGAAAGAAAAGTGCACTGATAGAAGGAATGAGGTTGAGAAGGCTGGGAAAATACTTAAGAGTAGCCCTTTAGGAATATATGAACTACTCAGTACTCTTTTTCTTCCTCCTTTCAGAATGACATCTTTCTACGGCATTATGACAAAGGCCCTTGCCGAAACAAGCTGGGCCATTCCCGTGCCTCTGTGATGTGGAACAGAACACAGGTACACCAGTTAATTAGCCAAGCTTGCGCTCCTATCAGGATTTGCAATGCAGGAACACAATTTTCTGGTTTCTAATTGCACTTCTCTTTTTACTCTTTTCAGGTTGTTGGAATTCTCGTGGGCTTGGGTATCATCGCTCTGGTAACATCGCCCTTGCTGCTGCTAGCCTCACCGTGCATTATTTGTTGTGTCTGTAAATCCTGCCGAGGCAAGAAAAAAAACCATGAGCCATCAACCACCTAAGACTTCCAGTCTGTAGGATGTGAATGACCATGTTGTCCGTCTAAGGGTGAAGATGTTTAAGGCTGACCTTTGGCGCCAAGGCTTTACCAACCAATCCTCCTCCTCATTGCCAACATCTACAAAAAGGGCCTACTGTTCTCTAGGACACAATATTGTTTGCAGGTCGTCATTCAGTAATGAGATGGTGGTCTCTTGTGTTCTGGCTTCAGTTCTGGGTATTTTTGAAAGACGTTGGACTTGAAAAGTACTTTTTAGGCTTCTTCAAAAGATCCACCTCTATTTCAGTCGTGCAAATGAAGCTACACCAACTCCTGCAACCAGATCCTCTATGCCTATTGATTTTAGAGCACTCTAATATTGCTTCTCTTGGAACAGTGCTACACTTAAATGGAGGGATAGAAGCAAACAATTCAGTTCTATTTTGAGGAATGCTTAGATCCTGTAAATGGTAGCTCTCCAGGGGCATCTTGATGGCCCAAGCTTTCATGATTTGGAAAGGTGCCATTAAATACTCTGTATCTGAAAGGCAGAATATAATAGAATAAAAGTACTGTATGTAACATAATAAAGATAGCATTTTGCTAATATTAGACCTTTTCTACAAAGCCAGTCAAGACTAATACTGAAAGGCATTTGCCTTAATGCAACATCAGAAACAATGGCGCACAGCATCATGTGCCAGGCTGGCACCCTATTTGCATCATTGAGGAGGTATGGGAGTAAATTAGTGTGATGGGTTTTGTAAACATGGATGTTGTTGATGCATAAAGTGGTAAGCCTAATACGCAAAAAGATTCTTTTTCCCTGGTGGCCAACTGCAGCTCATGGCTCTTGTGGCATGGGGGTACTGAATTCACCCCATGTTTCAATTTAAACTTTAAAGGAGCCCTGAACCTATTTGGAGGAGAAGGTTCTTTACCTTAAAGGTCAGCCTAAACCCCAGAGCAGATTCATTGCTCCCGCTGAAAACAGAACCACTGTCCTCCATGCCTTACTACTCCATCATCAGGCCTGTACTCAGTTCTATTTTCTTTCCTCCCCACCCAAGATTGTATTGATATTACTGGATTCCGTTTCCCAAAGTCAGCAGTTGAATCAAAGCCATCTTAAAAGTCCAGGTAGCGGCACATATAGCCTTTGACTGCCCAAGATACTCTGGTCTTCATTTGGGGCACCTGGTGGTATCCTGGCTAAATGTTCATTGCCAGTGAAGCGAATGGTGCAGGTACCACAACTGTTGATTTGGGTAAAGAGAACACTACAATGAGTGAAAGAGAGAGCCACCGTCTCTCTAGTTGCTGAATTCGAGGTTTCATAAGAAAATGATTCTGTATCTTAGGAGTGCAAACTGCAGTCCCACCCCATCTTTAATGGGGCTGCAGCTTCAGACGGCCACTTATTTTTTTGCTGTGACCCTCTTTTAATCTGTACTGAGTAATTTAGAGTTAAGACACTATTATAAATAAAAGGCAGTCTCCAAGGGAAGCCATGTATGGCACATGATATTGGCTGAGGGAGATGCACCCAAAAGACAGATAAGCTTTTGTCTCTGTACTATCTATCGTACATAGTATCTATGTAGCCTATATTATAATTAAATAAGTTCACCCAAGGAGAAATAAATGCCCTTCTAAACTCTTCTAGTTTAGAAGGGTGTTTATCATCTTGTCAAGGAACATCGTGAAAAAAGTGATGCTCTGCCATTCTTCTCTAATGCCTACTCTCAATTCATTAAGCAGCTACTGTATGTTTGGTCTAAAAACGATGGTTGACTGATGAGTATAAAGGACATTTCCCCTTTTTTTGTTCTTTAACATAAGAAACAAGCCTCAGCTGACTGAGAGTTTGACCAGACTGAGGAACAGTAATTAGTAGAGCTTAGTCTTTCCGTACTTGACATTTTCTACATAAAATGTGCAAGAGTGATTATAGCAAAGCTTGGTACCTACGAAATGGGGGAAACAATTTGAGGTACCTTAGGTTACTGTTCCATAGTGGGAGTTAAGGATGGAGACGACACAGCAGAATGATGACCTGCTCTTTATTGGTAGGAACAGACACACACACACACACACAGCACAGCCTATCAGGGCTGCTTATATAGCCAGCTCTGTGGGTGACAACAACCAATGAGGCTGTGGATACAAAGTGAATGTAGATGGAGTATAAACAACCAATCAGGAGGTGGATCGAGGCTGAATATAAATGAGGTAGACTGGAGTGACACACAACACCCCTTTCGTTAAAAAATGTGCTGGTGAGATTACACCTGTCCTACAAAGTAGCTTAGACTTTGTCTGTGGCATCCCTGTAAAAACATGGGATTTGTGATTCCGTGAAGATTTTGGCCATTTTCTGATTACAGTCCAGACTGATGGCTCCTGCCAGAGTTGTGTTAAATCACAAAATTCATCTTCTCCAGCCAGTCTGGTCATAACGGCCTTTCCCAAACTGCCACCCTCTAAAAACTGCCCTGACCAGTTTTATTGTTGGGATGTGAAAGTAACTCAAAATATTTTGGTAGCTTTGGGAGTTGTGTCAACCATTTTCGGGCTCCACTGTGAGTATTTTCTAACTCAGGTTGTCATCAGTAGGTCTTTTATAAATTAATCTAATTAATTTTTTCAGTTGACCAAATCTCCAAATGCAGAAAGGAGTAGCTCTGAGGAAAAGCTTCCAGAGTTTGTACTGGGAACAGTAATGGAACAATAGCGGTATTCATCTGCCATTCTATAGCTCGTCTGCTCACATTTACGTAATGTAAGACTGAGTTCTTTGCTCTTTAAGGGAGAAATGAGAGAGGCAATGTGTGTATGTTTTTGCAGCAGTGTGCCTTTTGCTGCTTTGATTTCTGGCCGGTTTGGCTTTCAGCTCACTTTCATTCCACGCTGCTCCCCCTGAATGCGATCCTGGTGTATGGCAGCCTATCAAGCAGGGTAAATACTGTGTGTTGAAACTCTCTCATCCTAACTGCTCAGGGGCATCTTCTTCCTCAAACTGAACAATCACCTCACCATGATACCTCGGCATGACCTAACACTCTTCCTAGCTTCCACTACAAAATGGAAGGGAAGTATTTAAGCCCGCGATCTCCGAATAGCAAACCTCATTTCAGAGTGAGAGAAGGCATGGTAGTTGAGGTCTGTCGGATCTCTAGATGTGCCACGCACAACGCCTTTGTTGCCCTACACTTTCTTGCCAAGGAGAGCTTAGCACTGTGTGCGTTGATTTCACGAAACCCATGTTTAGCTCTTTCTGCCGAAGCTGTTTTCCTTAAGGATGCCATTTTCCATATTGTTAAGAATGTGCCTGTTTTCTGCCTAGAAACAGATATTTAGTAGTCCCATTTAAACAATCAAAACATAGCTGTTGGTGGTGAGGGAACATGTATGATTTATAAGGTGCATTACACAATTCTTTAAAAATGGAAAATTAGAAGAAAATGGATGCATTGAGTAATCTACCATGTAAGTCTTCAAAATTCGGCTGATGTAGGATTTGAAGGGTTTCCTATAGTAAAGGAGATACTTGTACTCATACTTGATCAACCATTGTGTTTAATTTGTTTGCATTGTGTACGTATACGTTCCTTGCCATCTTTAACATGGTGAGGAAATGGATCTTTGTAAATTTAATTGGAATCTATTGTGTGTCTTTTCCAGAAATGCAAACATGTGTGTGTGTGTGGGGGGGGGGAACCTGTAAATGCTCTTTATAGGGTTTATTTAATGATTCAAGATTTGAAGATTTTAAATGTACTGCACTCTGTATATTCATGCAATATATATACATTTTCAGCCTCTGTGGTCTCCTTCTTTTTGCCTGCCTCCTTCTCCTAACATCATAATATGCAACATGTGCAAAATTAAAAATTTAGCAAAAGCAG
>JAIOUR011493321.1:0-12826 GCA_020711275.1 Calotes versicolor
AGTCAAAAGGGAGTGTTATAGTAATAATGGGAGATTTTAACAATCCCGATATATGTTGGCAGTCTAACTCAGCTTAGAACACAAGGTCCAATAAATTCTTTACTGGTCTTGGAGACAATTTCATGGTCCAGAAGGTAGAGGAGGTAAGAGGATCAGCTACTTTAGTTCTGATCTTAACCAATAGGGAGAGCCTTGTGAATGTGGCTGAAGTGGTGGGATCTTGAGGTAGAAGTGACCATGCTCTTTCGGAATATGTTATGCAACGGAAAGGGGAAGCTAAGTATAGCCAGACAAGCATCCTGGACTTTAAGAAAGCCAGTTATCTGTAAACCTAAGAGAATTATTAGCTGCAATTCCACGGGCAGAGACATTGAAAGAGAAGAAAGTCCAAGAGGGATGGAAATTCCTTAAAAGTGAGATATTAAAGGCACAATCTAAAACAGTTCCAACAACAAGAAAAAAGGTGATGTCTAAGGAAACTGCAATGGTTGATTAAAGAACTTTCAACTCATCTAAGCATTTTAAAAAAACAGGAAATGGGCCGAAGAGAAATATAAGCAAATAGCCAGTATACGCAGGAAGATGGTAAGAAACGCCAAGGCACAGAATGAACTTAGATTTACCAGAGATTAGAGATAGCAAAATGTGTGTTTTTTTAGATTACGTCCACAGCAGAAGGAAAAATAAGGAAATTGTAGAGTTTCTGTGTGGCGATGATAGCCAGCTACTAACAGGAGACAGGGAAAAGACAGAACTACTCAATACCTCCTTTGCCTCAGTTCTCACTGAAAAGGGGGGGGGGGAGTTCAGTTGAGACGAAGGGAAAAGTTCAGTTGGGATGAAGGAGGATGGGTGGAATTTGCAACATAGCATAAGCAGGGATGTAATACCTGGAAACCCTAAACCAGGGATCTCAAATTCCAGCCCTCCAGATGTTCTGGAAGTGCAACTCCCAGAAGCCTTTAGCACTAGTTCTGCTAGCCTTCAGCACTAGCTCTGCTAGCCCTCAGCACTACCTGTGCTGACAAGGGCTCCTGGGAGTTGCAGTTCCAGAACATTTGGAGGGCTGTGAGTTTTGAGACCCCTGCCCTAAATGATTTAAGTCTCAGGGGCCAGATGAACTACACCCAAGGATACTAAAAGGACTGGCAGAAGTATTTTCAGAACCATTGGCAATAATCTTTGAAAATTCCAAGAGAACAGGGAAGTTCCCCATGGATTGGAGAATGGCAAATTTTGTCCCCATCTTCATAAAGGGGATAAAAGAGGACCCAAATAATTACTGCAGTCAGCTTGACATCTATTCCTGGAAAGATTCTAGAATGGATTATTAAGCACACAGTATGTAATCATTTTACAAGCAATGCTGTTATTACTAAAAGGCAACATGGGTTTCTCAAAAAAGTCATCCCAGACTTTTCTATGATCTTTCTATGATAAGAGTTACAGGACAGGTGGATGAGGGGGGTGCAGTCAATGTTGCTTATCTTGACTTCAGTAAGGCCTTTGATAAGGTTCCCCACAATATTCTTGCAAAGTTTGTAGAGTGTGGGATAGATAATGCTACTGTTAGGTGGATTTATAATTGATTGATTGATTGTACCCAAAGGGTGGTCATAAATGGCCTCTCAGCTTGGAGAGAGGTGACCAGTGAAGTGCCCCAGGGTTCTGTTCTGGGGTTGGTGCTATTAAATATCATTATTAATAACTTGGATGAAATAATTGAAAGTAGACTGATTAAATTTCCAGTTGATACGAAATTGGGAGGGTTTTCTAATTCACCAGAAGATAGGATAAACATTCAAAATGATCTGGACAGATTAGAGTGTTGGGCCAAAGCTAATGGAATGAGTTTCAACAGAGAGAAATGTAAGGTCCTGCATCTAGGCAGAATAAATTGTATAGATATAGGATAAGAGACACCTGTCTGGAGAATAATACCTGCAAAAAGGATCAGGGAGTCTGCTGGACCCCAAATTGAACATAAATCAGCAGTATGATGCGGCGGCCAAAAAAGCCAATGCAATTCTTGATTGCATCAAAAGCATCTAGAGCAGGGGTGTCCAAAAGGAGGCTGGCCTCCTTTTTGCAAGGAGGGCCAGATTTGGTGAGGTGAAAGTGTGGGGGCCGACATTGCTCACAGCCTTCTCCAAGAGAGGTGAAGCTTCTTTCTAGAGGTGTGTGTCTGCACATGAACTGTGTGTGTCTGCACATGCATACATGCACACCCTCCTCAGAAAGTAGCCCCTCACCCTCACCAAAAAGAGCTATTGAGGGGGAGAAGCGAGGGGAGAGAAGGGATGGGTGAAGTGAGGGGTGCCGCCCCACCATGCCCCCCTTCACCCTCCTCTGTGGGAGGGTTTTCCTGGCCTCCTCACCTGCCCTTTTTTCCTGAGGGGAAAATAAACTCAATTTCTCAGGCTGAGCCAGTGGAGAGAAGAGGCTGTGGGCCACTTGCAATTTGAAAATGGGCCACATTTGGTGCACCAAGCCGGACATTGGACATGCCTGATCTAAAGCAAGGAAGGTGATAGCACCACTCTATTCTGCTTTGGTCAGACCCCCCCACCTTGGAGTACTGTTTTCAGTTCTGCGCTTCTCAATTTAGAAAGGATGTTGACAATTTCGAATGGGTCCAGAGGGTGACCAGGATGGTTAAACGTCTGGAAGAAATGTCTGGCAAAGAATGACTCAGGGAGCTGGAAATGTTTAGTCTTACAAAAAGATTAAGAGGGAACAAGATAGGCATATTTAAATATTTGAAAGAATGTCATATCAAAAAGGGGGCAGGTGAGGTCTGATGAAAGCAGAATAGAGTGGTACTATGACCTCTATTGATCTAGACCAGGGGTCAGCAACCTAAGGCCTGTGACCTGGGTCCAACTTCAGGGGGACCTGGAAGTGGTCCGTGGCAAAAGAAAAATGGGCACAGCGATGGTGGGGGCAGCAACAGGGGCTGTGGCCGACCTTGTCCATGCCTCCTGACGTGGCTCTGTCCCCCCCCAAACTTGTACACTGCAATGGCAGGGGCAGCAGTGGGGGAAGCAACAGGGGCTGCAGAGGGGGCAGCCAACCTGTCCCTAGCCACCACCACCCCTAAAATGGCCACAGAAAGCCAACATGTCCCTGGCCAGAAAAAAAGTGGCCACCACTACCACCCCGTTGCCGCAGCAGCAGGGGCAGTGAGATGGTTGTCCAGCCCCACAACATTCTGAGGAAAAGTCATCTGGCTCCTGGCTTAAAAAGGTTGTCGACCTAATCTACACTACACTTCTGTGGATGCAACCAAGAATCACATTAGCTCTCTCAGCACCTGCAACACACTGCTGACCCGTCAGTTTATTGTCCACCTTTTGCATGTAATATTGTCCTACCAAGTTCTCCCATCCTGTATCTGTACTTTTTTTGCCTTGATGTTAGGACCCTATATTTATTCATTGAAATTCATTCCGTTAACTTTAAAAGGAAAAGGTGTCCCCCCGCATATGTGTGCAAGTCATATCCAACTTTAGGGGACGGGGCTTATCTCCATTTTTAAACCACAGAGGCAGTATTGTGCAAGTCCGTGAACATGCAGTGGGTATGGCACACAAAACACTGTTAGTTTCCTGCATTTTATAGCGGTACCTATTTATCTACTTGCATTTGCATGCTTTCAAACTGCTAGGTTGGCAGGAGCTGGGGCGAGCAGCGGGAGCTCACTCTGCTGCGCGCCACCCAGGATCCAAACCGCCAGGCTTGCTGACTTTGCAAGCCAGTACTTTAGCCCACTGAGTTGGCACCAATGTTCCCTCTAATTTTTCACGAGTCTGAGCAAACACACTAACTCCCTGAGCGGTCCCTTGGACCACTGTGAGCAACATCAGACGTTTTCTTGTGCACAGCACAGATTTTCTGTGCGCAGAGACTGTTAGCTGTGAGCGATTGCTCACGCGCACAGCTTAGAGGGAACAGTGGTTGGCACTCTAGCCCACTGAGTCACCGCATCCCCCACTCTAGGACTAATCTGTCAAGATCATTTTGGATTTTAATCCCACCCTTGGGAGAATTAGCAACCCCTCTCCCATTTTGCTATCATACTCCCATTTTGATATCATCCAAGTCATTGATAAAGATGTTGAATAACACAGGACCAGAACAGAAACTTGAGGCTCCCAAATAGGCCTTTCTGAAGTCAAGATAAGCAACATCCAGTGTTCCCCTCATCCCCCTGACCTGCAAATCTATCAAAGGGATCAAATTAGTTTGGCATGACTTGTTTTTGAGAAACCCATATTGACTTCTAGTAATGACAGCATTGCTTGTTAAATGATTAGACTGCCTGCTTGTTTATCCGTTCTAGAATCTTTCCAGAAATAGATGTCAAACTGACTGGGTGGTAATTATTTCAGTCCTCTCTCTTCCCCTTTATGAAGATGGGGATTACATTTGCCCTCCTCCAATCCACGGGGACTTTCCTTGGTCCCAAATAATTCTCAAAGATTATTGCCAGTGGTTCTGAAATTACCTCTGCCAGTTCTTTTAATATCCTTGGGTGTAATTTGTCCGGCTCAGGAGACTTCAATTCCTGCTGGGTAGCCAGGTAATCCTGTACTACACCTATACCTGTTCTGTGCTGAATTTCCTACACCACATCACCCGCTCTTTGGTCCTCAGTTTGAGGACAGTTTTCTTTTGGAAAAGAATGAGGCAAAAAGTGTGGAGTACTTCTGACTTTTCTCTGTCCTCCGTTATTAACTGACCATCATCTCCACACAGAGACTCTATTGTTTCCTTGTTTTTCATTTTACTGTTGACATAACTTTTAAAATCCCTTTTTATTTTCTGTAATCTCTCTAGCAAGCTTACATTCATACTGTGCTTCTTACCATTTCCTACATATACTGGCTGTTTGCTTGTATACTCTTTGGTGTTTTCCCCATTTTTCCATTTCTTGTACTTTTTTAAAATATTTAGCTGAGTTGAAAGTTCTTTTAGTCAATCATTCTGATTTATTTAGGGTGGGAAATGAAAATTCCTAAAAGCTCATTGTAAATATATTTGGGAATGTATCTTCAACAACACCCAGAGCAGCCTTATTAAACTGATGTGTTGTTATAAATGTTGCAGCAGTTCAGTGTGTCTGTTATTAATTCCTGGACGCTCTGTAACAGAGATAACAAAGTTGGTAAAGACAAAACTGCTTCATGAATAATGCTACTGGCACATGAATGTGGAATGTTAAACTTTGATAAGCTTCCTTCCTTCTCTTTAATAAGTTAAAACCATCACAAAGGGAGTGGAAAATGAGTCCCTTTCTTATTAGCAATTCGTAACACACTTACATCTAAGATGAATTAATTCTACAGTTTAGTGTATATCACTGGGAGGTAGACAAGGAGAGGGCCATTTTTCCATAAAATCCCAAAGGTGAAATTTCAGAGCCATCTTCAGAGGACCTCTACTCCTGTCCTCTGAAGATGCTGGCAGCAGAGACTGGGGAAATATTAGGAAAACCTCCAGAACCGCGTGAAAAACCCACAACATCTATCTAATCCTAGCCTAAAAGCCTTCGAGAATACAATCAGTGCTAACTTAAAAACCTAAAGCATTAGTAGTATAAAGATCACCTGTACAAAAAAGCACATAAATGGGTGGTGTTTTTTTTTTCATAGGATGCAACTGCTATGTAAAGTGACCACCATATCCAGTAAGAATGTTTTTTAAGAAGTTCATAAAAGTGCAACAGAATTAGAAATGTAATGACTATTACAAGACTGCCAAGGAATATGCCTTCTTGCAATTAGTTGTTTAAAATCTGGGGGTTGGGGCAGAGGACTGAAGTTAAATAAAGAATCAATTTAATTTATTTTCCTACATGGGTACATTTAATATCCTTAAACAATGAAATTCTTACGCCTGCATTTTGTATTTGCAAACATCCTAGTTTCGGTTACCAAGCTAGCTCATTTGGCATACCTTACAAAAACTGCACATTTCATTTTATTTGTTGCTCAATACTTTCTTCAATAGCTTACACTGAATGGACATTTCCTTCCAGGTAATGATATATATTAATCATACTGTTACATTGAGGTAAGACCCCAGAATTAAAAAATTAGTATATGTAATATTAAATTCAGCTTGTCTTCAGTTATGTACACCAGCTGTGCAGTCAACCAAAATGGGTGAAAAAATTCCTTTTATTGAAACTCATAACTCAAAAAATATAAGATGCTGTAGTGTACAATATGTTACACAAAGCACCCTGAGGTGCACATTCAAGTCAAGTAAGATCTCCATCCTCCCACCCACCCATCCCATCCCAACCTTGGTACCCTAAGTACTTGTTCCATATACAATCATGCATTTACTTTGCGAGAGGAAACGCCCCCACAATATCCTGTTAAGTAGCACCAAAATACTAGTTCACTTGCGCTCTCTCTTCAATTTAATAGGGGAGCAATATTAGCCAATACTGTAGACCACAGGGTGACAACTTGAAACCATTCATATTGGTGCACTTTCAACATATCCAGCCCCTACTGTTGACAATGCTGAATATGGCTGGTTGGAGTTTTAGGTCAGTAACAGGTGGAAGGTCACATGTTACCAACTTCTGCTGTGGGCAAATGTCTTACATTCATGGGACTAATCTAATCTCATTGACAGGTGCAAAGAACCAATTAGCAATTTTTCCCATGTAGCAGTAGTGGAGGCAGTTTTTTTTTTACTTTTCTCATTTTCATTTAAATAAACACAACAATTTATGAACTTCCCACACAAAGGCGATCTGTTTTTTTTGTTGGAAAGAAATCTATGAGGGATGTTGAAAACTTTGACCTTTCAAGAACAACAACTGGTCGTAAATAATGAAGCTGTTTTAAGGCATGGTCCCCACAGTTTGTTAATGCCTTGTCCAATATGGCCCTCAGGTTTTCCAGAGAAGGGATAGAAGAAGAAACTGTTGACAAAAGAGGCTGTATTCCCCTCAGCGGCTCAGGAGTTTTGGAGCCACTGTTCCTCTTGGGCACAGGTGTGACTGGGACATTTTCATATCTGGCCTTCCCCTGTGACAATTCCCTTTTTGAGTCTTTATCTTTTTTTACCATATTACCAATTTCATATTGTTTACCTGGCTCCCACTTATCCTCAAAATCATCGTCACTGTCATCGTCATCTCCTCGTTCCTCACTTTCTTGAATGAACTTCAAAAATGAGGACTCAAATCCCATTGGCTTGAAAGATTTTAAATCAAAGGGCTTCTGCACTTTTTCTTTCAGAGTAGGAAGCTTTTTAGTGTTCGAGATCATTGATGTATGTTTCTGATCATTTGCATCTTTCTCCTTTGGAAACTGTACATCTGACTTTGAGGAGTTGGAGATATCCTCTCTCCCATCACTTCCTGAAAAGTCTTTTGCTTCAGCTTTACACTGCTGAGCTGACTTCACTCGACTGCATTCTTCAGAACATCTGGTTTTGAAATTGTGGACATGTTTTAAAGTGCCTGTACACAAAAAGATGCCAGCCTCCTGGGCCTTGTCACCCACAGAGCACCTGCCATTTTTATCACCTCTCTCATCATGATCACAATCTGAGTTCAGAACAAGATGTTCTTCCCTTCCATGTTGATATGCAGATTGCACTGTCACCTCCTGTTTAAAGTTTTGGCTTGCCTCTTTATTTGACCCCCAATTTGCTTCTAAGTAAGAGTCACTTATTACAGTACCACATTCAACACAAAGTACAAGTCCCTCATATTGCTGCTCTATGAAAGCACTGGGCATCTGATGGGTACGCTTATAATGTCTCACGATACTACTTTCCAGTTTTACTACTGAGGGACACCCCTGAATCATGCAAGGATATTGTGTCTGGTTACAGTTGTCTCTACACATCTGCAGGGCTTCCTCCTTTCTTCTGAAGTTATACAACTGCTTGCCTTTATTTTTATTATTGTTCTTTTCAACTTTTTCATTGGTCTGTCTTTTTTTCTCAGTCACTTCATGTCTGACACATCGATTTTTTAAGCAGCTTTGTTCCTGATCATCTTTGAGGTGGTTCCCTTTTTCTTTGGCACCTCCTGATATCCCATCATAATCGCTGTGTCGAAAATAGACATGCTGTGCATAGCGGCTGTAAGTTGTGAAAACCCGGTTGCAGCCATTACGGTTACAATGGATTTCAATATCTTTATTCATTTCTCCCCTTTTAGCGTGTTCTTCCATCAGGTGGCGCTTTAGCTTGTGAAGGGAATAAAATTCAGCAGGGCAGTGAGGATGACGACAAGGGAATCGCACTGCATCAGTTTCAGAAAGCACTTTTGAATCCTCATGGTCTAGGGAATGATAGTCACTGCAGTGCTTAGCAAGTGATTTGGAACACAAAAAACGCTTGCTGCATGCCTTATGTTTACAAACAAATATTTTTTTACACTTGGCGAGTTCCCTCTTCGATCTTGCTTTGTCTTTTTCCAGGCAGAGCTGCTCTTTGTTATACTGATGCACAGTTCTGTAGTGACGAATCAAGCCTTTCTGGTTAGTAAAGGCAGAATTACAATTTTTATGAATACAATGGAACGGCTTGTGGTATTTATGTAAAATGTAACATAAGTTTCCTTTGGCAACTGTTCTTTTACTTCCCCTCCCCTCTTGTGCTTCCAGACCTTTCCGGTGGCTTTCTAGAGCAGAGAGCTTTGTCTGTTTCCCAGATATACAGCTTTCTGCATCTTCACTAGACTCCAGATCTGTTTCAGAACTGATGTCCTCCTTCTTGGGATGACAAAGCTGCTCATCAGTAAGTTTAGCTTGGTCATCTAGCTCTTCCTCAGTATTGGCATAGAAAGAAGACACTGAAGCCACACTGCTATTCACTGTATCTTCAGCACAATCACCCATATCTTCAAAACTTTCATTAGCAAACAGTTTCTGTGTTGCTGTCACATTGCCAAGCTTATGCTTGTTCCTATAATGTACTCGAAGATGTGTTTTTCTTGTAAAAGATCTTTGGCAAATATGACATTTAAAAGGTGAATAGCGATACTGAAACATGTTCAACTGAAGCACCATCTCCTTTGAATAATTGTGTTTTCTAACATAATGAGTCAACAGTGCTTCTCGCGTCACAAATTCACAAGTACAACCTTGACGCTCACAGAAAAATGGCTTGGCTGCCAACTGAGTAAGGTACTGGTTTGGTAATTTGCCTTGCTGCTCTTCAGAGAAATGGTCTGAGGTAGATTCATCGTCAGAGTTGGGGCACTTTGATGGATATGACTGCAGTAACCTGGAAGAACTTCCAAGACGAGTGCTCGAATTCTTTAAACTTAAATGCTTCAAGCCCAAGAGAAGTTCGAACATTGCATCTTCCATGCTTGATGCTTTAGGATGTTCAAAAAGGGAAGTTTCTGGAGAAGAGGACCAGGAGTCTTCCTTTAAATAGCTTTTATGCTTAGAATTTGTATTACAATCAAAAATGTCCAGAGTTTCTGCATTTGTATTTGGATGATGCTGAAGTTCTGAATACATTTCTCCAGTAGTGCTGCAATGCCGACTTTCAATTTGCTGATTAACCTCCTTAGTTTTCAGACCTAGCTTCCTTCTAAGTTTGAAATGGTATGGATGAGTCCTTCGAAGATGCTTCTGTATCCCCTTGGAATTTTTGTATGTCGATCCACAGCCTTCAAAGCCACAGGTAAATCTTTTCCCATCAAAGTAGACAGCCACGTTTGAATATCGCTCTTTTAAATTGGATGGGAGGAAGACTTTCTCATGGGGTAACAGAACAGCAGAAACTGCCTCACCATGATCTACTGTTTCAGTCAGCACCTGCTTCTCATTGGCTGGGGAAGCAACGTTGCTTTGAAAACTGCCATTACTTTTGTCATCCACCTCACCATCAGATAAAGGCTCTTGTTTAATGTCTGGGATTCCCTCTGAATTTGTAGATCCAGAAGGTAAACTAAGACTTTCATGGAGATGTGATAGACCTTTTTGTTCATACACCTCAGAATCTGAGAGACAGACAAGACTGGCCCTAGAAACATTTTCCTCGTGCTTAATCGGCACTTCCTTCATTTCGCCATTAGAAATATGAACTGACAAGTGATTTGTAAACTCAGTTTTTGAATAATAGAACTTTTTACAGCCATGGAAATTACATGTGTATGATGCATCTCTAAAATGTTGGGCTTCGTGGTGGTAGAGCTGTCCCAAGTCACTGAAGACAATGTTACACCCACTGAGCTCACACTTATAACGCAGATCATCATGTTGCTGTTTGTGGTGCAACAACTCATTCACAGAGCCAAACCTAGCATAGCATCCCACAGACACACACATGAAAGGCTGAGGTCCACTGTGCACCTGTTCATGCTCCTGTAGATGGAATGCTGACACAAAATGTCGCCGGCAGTACGAACACTTCTCACGCCTGTTTTTCATGTCTAAGTAGTGCACTGCATTTTCATCATTGTTTTGGTGCTCAGCTTTTAAATGAACACTTAAATACTTGAACTGCTTGAACACTCTAGAGCAATCGGTGCCTGGGCATGGGTATAGGTCTCTGTCCTGCAGGTGGCAGTTTTCTAACTTGCTAAACGTGACATAGTCCTGTGTGTCAATTCTAGGTTTTTTGCAGGGTATTACAACCAATGGCTGATCTTCTACTAGCCGTGTAGAAGCACGAACAGACAGGCTGCTCTTTGCCAACCTCTCTTTCTTTATTAGGATCTTTTTCTTTGCACGGTATTTCCTGCTAGGAGGCATTTTCACATGCTCCATTACATGAGTCACAAAGACATCCTTCCTCTTGAACTTTTTAATGCACACTGGACATGTAAAAATGCCATCTTCCATATGCATCTTAGAATGGTGAAGTATTCTGGCCTCTATACATTCCCTTTTACAGATGAGACAGAAGAACTTGTACTGAAGCCATCTCTGGTACCTTTCTGAGGAGCCAATTGGCTTTTTGACTCTCACTCGCCGTTTAGGCTGATTTATACCATCAAAATTATTTTCTTCCCTTGTTTCTTCACAGTCACTGAGGGGACTATCTAACAGCTCAGTTTCATTGCAACTCAGATCTTCCTCTGACTCAGAAACGTCTTTCCCCAACAATTTGAGACAATGGCGCTTCAAAGTTTTCCAGTCCCAAAATTCTGGATCAAACGGCCAATAAGCCTTCAAAGCCAACAGGAGCTCACAGCGGAGCGAGTTTGGAACTGGAGCATTTTCTTCATCAAATTTCTGATCTGGTTGCATGTAGAGTTCCTCTAGTAGACTGTATCCCTCCTCACTTGGCTTAAGTAGATATTCAGTAAGCTGGCATGCTCTCCGAACTTCAAGGTCTTCAGGAAGAAGGCATGCAATGGTTTTGCACACAGAGGTCTTCATGTCATCATTTTCATTTGATCTGAGCTGCAGGGCTCTCACACATAATAGAATTGACACAGCAAGTCCTGATTCCTCAGCCTAAATTTTAAAAAGAGACAAAAAACATAAATTACTTTTCCCCAGCATATAATTTTATTAAAACAATAGAATAAAAGCCTGTTCAATAAATGAAGGTTTCTCTTTCTAAATATTTTAATCTATATTTTCTTAAGCTATGCTCTGATCATTTTATGATTCAATACATTTTCCCAATACTGATACTGCAGTTATTTCAATTTAAGGTTTTCAAAAGGACTACAGTATTTTTTTAAAAATTCCTGCCACATAGTGGCAATCCCAAGATGAAATACCTGGCACTTTCCCACCTCCAACTCATGTCACTTGTGGAAAACCCTTTTAAAGCATTATGAGCCAGTATATGATCACTCTTATTCCTTTCCTAACACAATTTCATAATCAATATCACTGTTAACCCGGTAATGTTATCCTCTTACTAAAAACCTCAAGGGTATTAAGGTAATAGTTTTTGGCTACAGATATACAGTAAGTTTGGAATTATCCATACAGGTAATGAATATAATCAAAATGTTACACCACAATACTTGCAAGACAAAACATATGCATATTTTCTTGGAAAACACACTGCACTTTTTTTTTTCAACTGAAACATGATTTCTTACGGTAAAGCACTCACAGTGCATCAGAGAGTAAACATGGCAACTCAGAAGCCACACAATTAGCTAACTGTGAAAGAAAGCCTCCCCGCTTTTTAGGAGCAACAAAACTTTTTTTTAACAGGAAAAGTGGGCATCATCAGCTGTGCTCATCTGATTTCTACAAAGCAGCAGCACTAGAGAAATAATTCTCACTAATAAACATGACACCTTTGCAGATCAGAGGATGGCAGCCTGATAAAGCTATGAGAAAGGTGAAAGATAACATCCTCAGTCAAGGAAGTTTGTGCTTGGTGAATATACCCATATGTTAACATACTATTTTTTTTTTTACAAAATAAATTAAACTTGTGACACATGTTCTCTACCAAAAGACAGAGGTAACAACCAGGAGCAGAACACACAAAATGCATACTTCAGCTTGTATAACTCTTATCAAAAAGAATAGATGTTGTAGCGTTCTAGCAATAATGCCAAACTGCCGACATCGCTCCAGAAAAGAATCTAAAGATGGATCTATTCTTCTTTGTAGCTTGCTCCAAAATAAAGTCAGTTCCCTAAAAAGAGAAAACACGATAGTTCAACATGTATGAAATGCTACAAACAAGCATGTCCGACACTACAGCATACACCAGACATTTTAAAGAAAATCTTGATTTAAACCAGTGATTCTCAACCTTTTTGAAGCTGCCGCCCCCCTATAGAGCAGAAATTTTTTCAACGCCCCCCTTGGTGAAAATCCTACTGAATTATAAAAGTCAGTAGATTTACATACCA